>JBCEWC010000071.1:0-89077 GCA_038996855.1 Solanum aculeatissimum | reverse complement strand
AAGTTAAGACATAGAAGACTAAGGAAGAGAAGAACACATGGATGTTTTAGCAAAGAAAATCCATTCAGCAGGGGACCCGACATTCAAATAGAGAACCCCCCCCCCCCCCCAAAAAAGTAACAATCGGAAAAATTTAAGTCCTAGGCTTGGTAAAATTTGGCTTTGTATCCTTACCATTTCCAAACATCTTACTAAGACTCTTCTCTTGATAAGGTCGTGGCTGTGCTTGAGGCTTCAACTCCATATCAAGATCAGGATTAACCTGCAATGTTCAGCAGGCATTAAGCAGAAATACTTGGCCATTGGTAGAACTCATTGATTACACACCTCCAAATCTATAGGCAAACAACAACTGAAAGTACAATGATGTGAGATAATTTATTGCTCAAATCTTCTCATAGAGCAAATGTTTGATTGGCCTCTACGGGTACGACAATGGCTTTCACATCACACGGTGCAATACTAGTCCCACACAATTTTAGTTACTAGCTCAAGCAATTTATTCATGCCATCCTTGACCAATGCCAACGCAACAACTCAAAGGTCTAGTTTTCAAGTACTATCTCCATTTTATTTTATGTAAAGATGTTTGGATGAGCATGACATTAAAGATGTTAATTTCGACTTATATTACATATTAATGATGGTGGAATAAAATATTAAACTGGTGGTTGAAAAGAGTGAAATATCACATTGAAGTTTTTAAGTGTGAAACGTTTAAATGCATTTACGTTCTTGAAGTTGTATCAAACTAGTATTGTGTCAAACATTCGGAGCATGCCAAAACGTAAAGAGCGTAATATAAGTTGAAATTGAGTGAATAATTAGTTTCTTGAAATATCTAAACCATGCCAACAATATAAATACATATTGAGTACCAAAGATGGAATCCATCCACCCACCCACCCCCTCAAAGGGGAACCCCTACCACCCCCTCTCTCTGGGGTCCTACCACCAGTAGCCAAAATACCAAGCACTCTTTAGCATCTACGATCATTTCTTCACTGCAAGTTCCTCAGTCTAGCATCTCAATTGAAAAACAGAACCCTCTTTAGATATTTTAACTATTGAAATTTTATTCTTCAAGGCAAACTAGTTCTCAACTAAGGGAATCTAATTCCAATTTTAACAGTAGGAAAGATTCTTCATCAGCTAAATTACTCAGTGTCCACCCTGATGGAGAAAAAAAAAAAGCAACTCACTGTATCATTCCTGAAGTCATACTCCTCCATCATTGGATAATTCAAAGCATTTGGTAGGCACCGCTGCTTCACATTTTCAACCTGTTCATATACAAATTGGAAAGCTGTTATCTTCTAAGCAAGGCTAAAGAAAGTTGTATGTGCATATGCACAAAGAAGTTTCAACACCAAGAGAAAGTCTCCATCTAGAGCAAGCATACATGTTTTCTTAACATGAATTATCTCAAACCACAAGATACGGCAGATAATGTGCAATTGTAGCTCCCTAGGAAGACATTTGGAGGAAACTGAAGCACAAATATCAAAGTGAAACACGGTGCCAGAATAGCACAGACAAGGCAAAGTTGATTTTTATCTATTAGGTCTTTAATTTAACTGAAATAAGTAGTGAAAATGAACTGCTGCATTAGAGTCTGGTCCTAGAAATACTGTTAACCAAGTGACTAATCAAACCACCACCTATTCATATTGCTAGAGAACCAATATCTAACAGCATCATAATTAGTGTTGCTCAAGTCATAACCAACGGCATCCAAATCCCCTCACATCACACATTAGTGCAAATCCAAGCTCCAGAACAAGACAACCACATACTAGGGAAACAGCAAAAATACGGAGACAAACAACTAAACATCCTTAGCAGGTGAAATCAACGAAAATGCTTACATTTGTATTGGTTATCTGACATAATGAAGATGTTTTATCAACAATGAATAACTTAAACATGACCACAAGGAAACTGGATACCAAAAGAGTTAAAAGAATAAGCATAATTTAGGAGAACTGAATTTGAAATACTACAAAAACAGAAGTTCGTTTATTTCATGCAAATGCTGCAAGATATTAAATTGGCATCTGACACCAGTGACTCCCACCTCCACCAGAAGAGTTGTAAAACGAAACCTTATTGCAAAGCATTAAATTATTACCTGAGCAGGGTCTATTTCAAATGAATGAGTTTCTTTTTCTTCAGCAGCAGCGACCACATCTACTTCATTTATCAACTCATCATGTCCACCTTCAATTTCATTCACGGGTTTGCTTACAGTAAACCCATCATTTCCGTGCATCCCCTATTTCAGAGATAACCAAAAAGGACAATAAAATTTCCATTGGTAGAATCTACTTGTAACAGAAATACGAAGCATCAAAACAAAGTTATGGGGTCTGGTGCTTTTTTGGTTTTTCTGCCTCACAAGTCTAAAATAATGCAGGCAAATTTCTTGATAACCATTACAGACTGCAAAACAAAAAATGACACATTGCGCACAAACCTCAGACGAAATCCTAGCCTTTCCTATGACGTCATCCGCAAGCAATCTTTTCAAAACCTAGAGATAATCACATCAAATGAATCAATTTAGTTGCAGGAGTCCTTGGTGGACCTTATAGTCAAGAAGATACGTTAAATTAAAGCATTGGTACTATATAGCTCATTATCTTGCCTCTGGAAATGGAGATTCTATAAAATACCGATTCTTCTTAAGAACAAGCTTCACTTTTCCATAGTTAGCAGTAGAAGCATGAATAAAATCAATCATCTCTTTGGGAAGCTTGGTCTTTGACAATTTGCTCAAAACAGCTATTATAGTTTCAGTCTCAAGACCAACTGACACAGCTGCATACAACGAGTGAGGTGTCAAGTTGTACTCATGCATTGACTCCGGCCTAGAAAAAAATAAAAAATTCCATTAACACCCTACAAACATCCAGAAACAAATAAGAACATAGATTGCAGATTGTCAACCACAAAAAAGGTACCTGCAAACAGGCTCAGCAATGGCAATGAGAAAATCATACGCTTGCTTATATAATGGAGAGAAGGTCTCAAGGAAAATTCTACCATCTGCGCAAGCCCACAATGGACGATTGGCATGATCAGGTTTGAGTTCCAATTTGGTGAAATCCATCTTCTTCCCTTCTCTCTCACCTATTTAATAACAGATTCAAACTTGTCTACATCAATCGAGTTTTAACATAACACAAACTTATCATATAAAATCATTACCCTGTATAACTATAAAGGGTGGGGACAGTACATTCTCCATCCATTTCAATTTATTTATCTTACTTTCCTTCGTAGGACCTTCAAAAAGAAAGGCTTATTTCCCCTTTGACAACTCTTTAATACTTTCCCCGTGGCACGTTTAAAACAACAAGACTAAAGAACATTTTATTACATTCTACTATCTTTAGTCTACGACCACAAAATTCAAAAATCTTCCTTGCTTTGTTACACTTTGTGTCAAGTCAAAACCAGACAAATAAACTAAAATGGAGAGAGTAACAGTTTTTTTTCCTAAATGAGGTTTTATATTATTCTGGATCCACCTCTATATAAAGATAAAGAGTAATACCATCATGAAAATCGTCACCGCCTTCTTCAGGGTAGTACTGATCATCATCAGCTGTTGAAGACCTTGAATCCTCCTTCATCAACACAAAAACAAATTTAAAAATGCAATCTTTATCAATTTATATTTCAATAAAACACCAAATAACATATTAAACTAGCTGGGAAATCAAAAAACCTTAGAAGAAAACTTAATCTTCTTGCTGGGTCGACCTTTATCACCTGAATTCAACAAAAAATGTTAACTACAGATACAAAGCTATACATATATAAATCAATCAGACAAGCAACTACCCATCAAACCACACTACTTGCTACTTGCTCATATCATTCCAAACACTAACAAATTCATGATTCCCATCAAATTTTTCCCAATTTTTTTTCCTTTTTTTGAATGAAAATATACCGTGTCCGTGATGACCCATTTGTGAGATGATACGAAATCTGTTTTATCGAATCCCAAATTTGAGGTTGAGAGTTTCTCTCTTCTCTCACTTTCGTTTTATCAGTCTCTTCAATGGCGGTTTTGAGGCAAATCGCCAAATACTTATTAATACTGGTTGCTTAGAATAAATATTATTTATTGGAAAGGAGAAGTTTCGGGTATTGCATTGTAACCCCTCATCTGTGTGAGAGTTACAGTTAAGTATAGTTGATTAAAGTGACATAAAAAAAATTATTTTATTTTAAGAAAAAGATGTATTTTGGAATAATATTTTCCTTGGGAATATATTTTACTTTAATTTTCGGGGAATAACTTCCTTTGAATTGTGGGAGATCTTTATATTGAAACGAAATGGAGGAATAAGAAGTTCCCATTAATATCTTGTGTGATAAAACGTTTTTTATCAAGACTACAAGGTAAGTTTGTCGATTAAAAGTTCATATATCTAAAAAAAAAAAAAAAATAGTGAAAATGATGTTATTGAAATGAATATGCGTGCATCAAAAACACTAAAAATAAGATTAAAATTAGACGCATGAGGAGATGTTAGAAGTTAGATATAGTAGGTGTGAAGAGAGACAAAACGATCAAAAAAATATTGTAGAAAGGAGATTAAATTGAATATGACATACATAGAGTTTTTACCAAGGGCACACCAGAAATAGAAGACGGATATGAAGATCAAAAATTAAGGTAAAAAATAAGTAAATAATCAAGCATTATCTGATTATTCTGAATAACTATTTTCTTGATATTGTAAACAAATTACTTTGAAAAATGAATTATTAGAAACAATTTTGCTCAAAAATAATATTTATTTTAATAAGCAAACATCGAAAATATAAATAGAAAAGGTAAGCCAGTTGACGATCAAAATCTGTCGACGTTTTCCTACAATAAAAAGCACACAGAGCCACATCACCTAATTCTTGAACTACCAAAATGAGATGCAACCAGTGGCCAGATGGTCACATTTACAGAAAGTAAAACCAATTTTCTGTCTTCAATTTCCGGTTTAACACTTTTTGATCAGTCCTATACAGAATAGTCATCATGTAAATTCTCAGAATGAAAAGCCAGCAACTTCTTCATCGTCATCCTCGTCTATGGCATCTTCATCGTCACTGAAAACCTTGATGTTGTCTTCCTCTTCCTCTTCTTCTTCATCCTCATCCATCATAGCCTTGCTCTTCCCTTTTCCATCCTTCAAACCAGTGCTCAACACTACAGTTTCACCTCCAGTTTTCTCCATATCTTTCCTCAGCTTTTCCATATTCTCTCTTCTGCGTTTTTCCTCTAATAGCTGCTTCTCCTCCCGTCTCTTGTCCAAGTCAGCCCTACCAGGAAAAGTTTGCAACAATAAGAAAGTGTACATAATAGTTTTTTGGGATGTCCAATTATCAGTGGTATTTCAAGAAGTATAAACACTAAGGTGCAGTTAGTGTTATACTTGTAAGTTTCCATGTACTCTTCAGCGCTGGCTTCAATTGCCTTGAAAAAGGCATCCATCCCAGCACCTGAAACTGCAGAGACTCCAACTGATCTGAGATTCTTGTAGAACTCCTCAAGTGAAAGAGCGAGGCTTCGAGTCAGATCTGATGTGTAAGAGTTGTCTGCATCTAGCGCCGCATGAAACACCACAAAATCTTTCATCCACTGCATTTGAAGTAGTAACATCACAAATCACAATTCCAATAAAGCAGCCAATGAAAGTAAAAGCAAAAAAGGCTGAAGAATCCAACAGTACGAATTTAACTCTACACTCGACCACAAATACCCCTCCCTCCCTCTCTGTCCCTTCCCCTCACACATGCGCGCACACACATAAACACACTCTTTTTTTAATTGTTGAAAGGCATTATTATAATGTGCAGCAAAAAGTGCTGCAAGCAGAATCTGTGACAAGCTCAAAATATCAATCATGGCCTCTATGATAAACAAACACACAATTGCACAACGACCATCATAATCAAAGCTTTACAAGATGACACTTTGGTTTAAACTACACAGATACAACACACAACAGGAATTACTCATAAGCTGTCACTATAATAATCTCGTGGTTCCAATATCAATTACTATAGTAAAGAGTAATAATAGCTTCTAATACACCTAGAGGTTTTTTCTTTAACATCACCATTGGTTTATATTAGGCGCACAATTGGAATAATTTTCCATAGGAAACTTAATTTGAGTAATAGTGGAGACAGACAGCCCTTTATATCTTCCTCTCAACTCCCCGCCCATTTAAAGGAAAAATTAGAGTAATGTCAGAATTTTTCTGCTACCTCCAAAGCAAATTCATGATTAGCCACATCCGTCTTGTTGAAAGCCAATACCAACGGCAACCTTGTTTTGTAGAGGATACTACAAGCATACAGCATATTGCTCATAAAAGTAGCTGGACTTTCGGATCGTGGTGTATCAACTACATATATCACCACAGTGGGAAAAGTAGATGCAAAAGCTTCGGTGATAATTGCACCAGAGGCAGACCAAGTGAATATCTCAATCTGTCCGGGAGTGTCCACGAAAACATAGTCCAACTGGTCTGCTCGTTTTTCAATGACTGATATCACCTGCAAGTAGGTAGAAGAGGTTGTTGTCTCTAAAGAGCTAGAAAAATATAATGCATGTAAACCCTTGCCTCCCTCGAATTGGTGAAAAGAACAAACACTACAAAGCAAAAGCAAGCAAACATCAGATATAGATTTTATTGCTTTGACATCTTCCCACCCAACATTTTAAACCTTGCACTCTAAAGAGACTGAATTTGATAAATAATATGCCCAGGCATCATCCAAGAGCATCATAGTAACAAACATACAAGAAGTTCAAGACTAATGAAGGACTGATTAATCTAGGTTGACCAACTTCAAATTCCTTATGAGTAAACCAGAACCTAAAGAAGTATATGATTGAACATACTGAGACATGATAAGATCCCATTGGATTAGACTTCTTAACACAAAAAGTCTAATAATAACTTGACCATAAAAATCTGGATAAGATAACTGGAGAGGGTGAAATTATGTAACCTATTCAATTCACTGCAAGAAAACATGGTCCAAGTGTCTGAGGAACAATTTTAGTGTTGAATCATATAATCCCATCAAACAATTGTTGACCGAAATGCAAAATCCACTATAATTTATGCACTAATATCCTTTAGACATTCATTCAGTCCATTTTTCTACCACAATAAAGGATCAATACAAAGAGAAGGCTTGTATACCACAAAAGATGCAAGAGGGAGGAAACTACAAGACAATTTTTCTCTAGATCGTGTAAGTTTAAGAAAAGACAGAAGATCAAACAGATATGCCCCCTCAAACTAGGCAAATTTTCTCAGTTAGACACCTCAACTTTTATAGTGATCCTTAGAACACCTCTATATGGCAGTGGTGTATCTCGTCCAAACCAATGTCGGTGACACCATGTGCATGCACTCACTGTTGAGGTGACAAATGAACAAATTAACTACTGATAAACATGTGTAATCTTTTTTTAAAAAGGCCATATGTAATTAACTTTTTTTTTTAAATACTAGATGGAAGTAAAATTGAGGTTACATAAGTTGTACTCTATGTAAGACATCTATATTCACGCGGCACTTTTCTGCATAGTTGAAGTGTCTATACGGTCACAGCACAACCAAAGTGTCTAACTAACAACTTGTCAAAAGTTTAAGAGGCTAGCTATGTATTTAGCCAAGACAAAAAGAAAAAGTAGTCTCACAACCTATTCAATAAAAGAAAACCAGATCACATCAAACTAACCTCATCAAACTTTGTGGCAAACAAGTTCAGTGAAGTAAGAATTCCTCCATTTGGCCCAAGATTGTATTGCTTCATGACTTCCTTGTATCGAACAGTGTCTCTAATATCAATATTTGCACCAAATGGAAGGGTCAAAACAGCAGGATCAAGGTTCAAAACATAACCCCGGAGATTGGACGCCATTGTGTGGCAAATTAGCCGATGGAGAAACGTAGTTTTTCCACTACCTAGTCGTCAATCAAAACAAGAGTCATATCAAGTAATCAAAACATGTGTTATACGCATTTTAGCATTTTAAAATGCTAATATCTTAAAATGGTATACATATGAATCCAATTCTAATATCTTAAAATGGTATACAAATGAATCCTTAATGCAAACAAATAGAATTTTACCAGCCATCCCAACCACTATGATAATGATAGGCTTTTTCTTGAAAGTAAAGGATGATCCCTCAATACTGAGATTTTGCATCGAGTTAGAGATATCATCCTTCTCCTGAACCTATGACCAGAGAATCGGGAAAGAAAAGAAGGAGAACGTTAGTTAAGGCTTAGCTTCTGCTGCTGTAATCTTAAGAATTGTAAAGTAATCCAAATAAAGAAATATACCTTACTATCAACTTGCATTGAACCCTCGGCTTCTTCTGGTACCTTTGAATCAATCTCCATTCAGATAACTTCTAAGTCAGTGAAGTAAAGTCTTCGATCAGGCTTAATGTAAAATAATTAAGACCGTATCAAGGGTAAAAAGCAAAAAGGAAACTAGAAAAAGTAGAAGACAACGAAAAGATGGTGATAATTAACAAATGTAGGAACATCACAAAGGCCAACATCAAATCGAACAGCTACGGATAATACTTTCGAGTTTCTTCTTTTCTTAATCTCAAACTAATGACGACTTTTGTATAAAGTTCAGACTAGTGATATCATTCTCAAACTAGTGCAGAAACTTCTCAAATTCCATGTGTTAACATTCCATCAGAGTCGGATCCAGGATTTTGATCGTTGGGGAGACAACTGTTTTGAATATAAACACGATGTTATTTATATGGACTAAATAGGGTATACATTAGGTTGGTTTGATCTATTTTGGGCTATGATTCAGGGTACTCCTTTCTTCAAATTCTATACAGAAATCAATCTAAAAAACATACACTAACTTTTTTGACATCCTAAAGCAAAGTACAAACTCTAATAATATTAAAAACAATAAATGTTACTGATTTAATCATTACTAAATGGCCAGATTACTTGCTATGCTGTGTCCACCCATTCTTATAGAAGTCCATGCCACAAAACTAATCAGGAATAAGATAAGCTTGAAAGCTTAAAATCGTTATATACAGACCCTGGACGGAACACCTTTTAACATCCCATTTATGAAAATACTCAAAAACAAAAAAAAAAACACTCTATTGAAGCTCAGCGAAGAGCAAAATTTTCTCCCAAAACCGTTTGAATCATTATTTTAATGTGCACATTAATTGAGCTTATATATAAGTGATATCATCTCTGTGATCAGAGTCCACAAGTTTCAACAAAATATTCATCGTGGAAACTCTTAGGTCCACTAAGTTTTTGGGACAAAACTAGATATTTGCAAGGAAGTGAAAAAATAATCACCGGTAGTTGAGAAGTCACCGGCGTAGAATCGCAACCACAGCGAACGGCGGTGGAGGCAGTCCGGCGGAGTGAAGCCAAATGGAGGGTTTTGCGCCTCAACGTGAGAGAATATAATGACTTTGGGAAGAAAATATGGGAAATAAAATTTTCTTTTAAATTAAAAAACAATAAGAATAAACATTAGGGATTGTTTGGAAACTACCTACTTTAAAAATATATATATATATCTAATTAGATTATTTTATTTATCATATTTTTCATTATTCTCATTTATTCCCAAAAATTTTAAAAATTTCTTTTTTACTATCCAAATATATTAATTCAGTAATTCAGATACATTAATTCAGTAATCATGATATATTAATTTTGATTCTTAAATCATTTCTATGTTTAATATATCATGTTTTAAATGTTACCTACTGATACTTAAAAACCCTGATGTGTTAGTAAATTTTGTATTCGGAACTGAATTTAGTTATCAAAAATTCTTCTAACTAATATAAAATAGATATTTTTACTTTATTTACTCGTTAGTTGTTAAATATAATTTTTTATTTTATTATTTTCATCTCTTCAATTTAAATCTTATGAATAATCATGTATATTATATCATCTAACTACTTCATTATATTCTCAAAATTTGTTCAAAATATTCCCTCTTTACTTTTCTTTGTTCCTTTTTATGTACTTTATTTTAATTATTTTTTGGTAGTCTGATATAAATAATTTATTTTATGTTATATATCATAAGAAGTTGAGTTTTTTTTTATTTTTATTTTTATATATAGAATGTTGAAATTTATACTTATGTTACTTAGTTTTTATATTTTAATACGTCATTATTTGTTGAGATTTTAATCATGTAGGTATACGCAATTTAAGACTCTGCTTGTTGTAATTAAAAATACTTCCTCTATTGAATTATTTTACAGATACACCCTCAAGTTGCTCAGAGGAGCTCAATTGTTGTGAGAAACTAGAGATATACCCTCAAGCAGACACGTTAGGCAGACAGCTGAAGCAACTTAGTTGCTGCGAAAAACTAGAAATATACCCTCAAGCAGGCACGTCAAGCAGACAGTTGAAGCAACTCAGTTATTGCGAGAAACTAGAGATATAATCTCAAGCTACTCAAGCAGGCACGTCAAACAGTCAGCTGAAATAACTCAGTTGTTCCGAGAAACTAGAGATATACCCTAAAGTTGCTCAAGTAGGCACGTCAAGCAGACAGCTGAAGCAACTCAGTTGTTGCGAGAAACTACAGATATATCCTCAAGCTATTCAAACAGACAGCTGAAGCAACTCAATTATTGTAGGAAACTATAGCTATATTCTCAAGCTGCTCAAGCAAGAACGTCAAGCAAACAGTTGAAGTAGCTCAGCTATTGTGAGAAACTACAAATATATCCTCAAACTGCTCAAACAAACACGTCGATCGGCTGTCTACTTGAGCAACCAAGAAAAATAAAAATAGTGACAATGAAACAGACACTTGAAACAACTCAACTGCTACTTATTAAATATTAATAAGAGAAAATAGACCATAATTCACTTTTTATATGCAAATAATATTTTATTTTAAAAAATAAAAAAAGAATAAGGGAATTTTCGGTATTTACTCTAATTTTACTGCTAAATAAGTCATTTGCAATTGACTCGGAGATAGAAAGTTCTCCCGGTTTAGCACCGGTTTAATACCACATTTTCTTGCTTTTAATTTTGACGACAACCATTCCGTTTCAAGCTTTCTCTCTCTCTCTCCCTGTGTTGTGTTCTCTCCACCGGCAGCTTGGCCGACTGTCCGATTCCGATCAAAGAGATGAGCGGTCATGATTCAAAGTACTTCTCCACCACGAAGAAGGGAGAAATCCCTGAGCTCAAAGAAGAACTCAATTCTCAGTATAAGGTCACAAAAACTTTCCTATTGAAGTTATTCTATTCACGTCGAACCTGCGAGAAAACTCAAATTTTCGGCGTTTATTAGCTTTGCATTGATCTGATTTAATGAAATCTATGATTTTAGTTTGTCATTTTGGATGGTGATTTCGTATAACCGTGGTCAGATCTGGCTAGTTTTCGCATTTGATTTGTCCTAGAAGTCTCTATTAGTCATCGTTTGTTTGGTTTGATCTTAATATATAAATATATTTGATTTTATGGACGTGAATTTATGTTTAGTTTTGAGGTCCTGAAATATACTGCATCTCCTCTGTATGTTTATGAAATTGACGAAGTTATTCGACCTTCATCGAGTGGTATAGCTACTGAATCCGAGGAGTCATGTTTAATCAGGATTTATATTTAGTTTCATGATTTGATCTGTCAGGGGAGCCTCATAAATCCCCAATTGCTTGGTTGATCTCAACATTTTTTAAATGGTTGATTTACTGGATGTGAATTTATGCTTATTCAGGGTTTTAATTTTTTATGTGTAGTTTTAAGGTCTATTAGAATTTGCTGCATTCTCTCTGTGTTCCTTATGGACCTGGGAGAAGTTACTGAAATGGTTATTTAAAAGAATAGTTTGTGAAATTAGATAATTATGCTTAATAAGGAATGATACTCCTCAGTTTGCATAATGATAATATGTCGAAAGAGTCTCACAAATCTTCATCTGTTCTAGTGATCTCATTTGTGAATTATGCTCTTAATCAGGGTTTGTGTTTAGTTTTGATGACCTATTTAAATTGCTGCATGTTCAGTGGGATGTTTATGAATTTTGGGACTGAAAATCTTATTCGGTGGAAGAGGGATTGCTTATGGTTGATTTGATTTGTTGAAGGAGTCTGGCGAATCTTCATTTGTTTGAATAAGTTATCAGTGATTTTATATTTAGTTTCACGGTCTTATTGATACTGTATTTTAAATCATTGCGAACTGAAGTACTCATTCATCAGTAGTTTTGATTGAATATAATAGTTTTTTATATTTTGAATCCTATTGAAATTACTATATATTCTGTGGGATGCTTATGGAACTGGGAATGTAACTGAAATTGTTAGCGAATACTATTTTAACTGTTCACTTGTTAGAAAATGCGGACATCTGAATGCAGTTCCATTATTGGCACGATTCTTATGGGTTAGGTTGAAAACAGAGTGTTTCACTGATGAAATAATAGTAGAAACTAGATTGTCTGTTTATTTGGTGAAATATTACTTCTATCTTTGTATATATGCGTACTTATCATTTTTAAAACTAGTTTCTTCTGGTCATTGTAGACATATGTAGTTGAAAACTGTTGCTATTACAATGAACTGAATGTTTTCGGTCTTAAATTTTACTCGATTGAATTATGACATCACTCTATTGTGGCTAAGTTGTGTTTCAATTCACGAAGCTTTTCATTGCAGCCTTGCCATTCCTTCTTCTTTTGGGAAATGTTGTAGCTGCTTATGTATCTGTATGAAATGCAGGACAAGAGAAAAGATGCTGTCAAAAAGGTCATTGCTGCTATGACAGTTGGGAAAGATGTTTCTTCACTCTTCACAGATGTTGTTAATTGCATGCAAACAGAGAATTTGGAGTTGAAGAAGCTTGTATACTTGTATCTTATCAATTATGCTAAAAGCCAACCTGATCTTGCTATTCTTGCCGTAAATACATTTGTGAAGGTATTTCCGTGACGAAATTCATCTTTAATCATTTGTCTTATATTAATGTTGCGGTTTTATTCTTCTCATTACCTGCTGATTTGTTCATTCTATGTCAATCTTGACCTGTATGGATACAACAGTAAAAGCTTTAGCTTTCATCATTTATCTAGACTCCTCACTTGTCTGTCTCATATACGTATGATTAAGAATTAAAAAGTATTCAGTAATCATTCTATCTTTGAATGATGTAATGCAATGAGTCTCGAATGGTCGAAGGTTCATGATACTCCTTTACCTGGTCTCAATGAGATTTGAGATCGGAGGGGCTTTTCAATCTGCAATTCCTCTGTATACCCTTATTGTTTTTTCATAGACCATAAGTATTTTGCTCTTCAATTGAGTAGTTCCTCTTCTTTATCAGAAATTTTAATTAGTTCCTCTGCTTTTGTTTGTTATATTGAGGGTAGTGATGCCCAATAATTGGACATTGACCCAAAAGCACGAAAAATCTAGAAAAAAACAGTGGGTGGGGGTATGGAACATAGAAGAATACATTTAAAAAAAAAAGATAACTGATTGCTTAATTATAATCTACTGAGAAGCGACCTTGGACCTTGTGATAAGCCTTGGCCCAGATGAAGGTTCTTCTATGAGCTCCCAGATAATGAACCATTGTAAAACTTATTTTCTTAATAAGATATGAACTCATTCCTTTCAATTTAAAATAGGTTGTAATAAGGCAGTTAAATAAAAATATGATGAATAAGGAATGAGAGGTTCCGTCTTGTAGTATTTTTCTTCCGTCTTTTTTATTCTTTGGATAACAGTAGCGTTCATACCTGTTTGGGCGAAGATCACCTAATCTATCGATATCTGCTACAGCCAACACAAATATTAGATAACACTGTCAAGCAAAGTTTAGGCTAATCGAAGAATTCACCTAATGTCGCATTTGAGAGGATCAGAACTTTGGTCCGATATTTGTCCCTCCAGCTCTTCACGCATTGCACGATCCTTGGGGCTAGAACGATTCTCTTCCTTACTTGAAGGACCTTGTTTATCCCTCTCTCTTTCACAATGAAAAGCTTTTCCAATGGGAGTAGGACATAATGTCTTGCAACAGTCTGAACTTTAAGGAAGTAATAAAGAAGTAAGAACTTTTTGGGTTGTCCTGTCCAACATTTATCCGGCTGTTGTCCAACCTGTGCAGTTTGAATTTGACATCACTATGACTGCACTGCACAACCTACTGCCTGCTATTCCCAACTTTTTGGACTGTCCAACATTTATCCGGCTGTTGTCCAACCTGTGCAGTTTGAATTTGACACGACTATGACCGCACTGCACCACCTGCTGCCTGCTATTCCTAGCATATTATAGGTTTAAAAAAATGTGTTTAGTTAACTTGTTCTTTTGAGTTGTATTTGCCATGTGGATTTTGTTAGGGATTCAAAAGGGGTTTATAAAGGTCTTCAGCTACTTCTGGTTATTAAAAAAGTTCTTTAGCTACTTTACCTTTGTCTTATGGTTTGAGTCGAATGTTCAAATTATTTGCATTTGTGTATCATATTTAGGGTTCAATGTAAAATTTTCCAATTCGTCATCTCCCCCTAGTTGATGGAGCATTGCATGGTAACAATTTGGTTTGCAGAAACATAATACCACCTAATCATGCAGATGTTTCTTCTTAATTATTTTGAATTGGTTTCCTTGCCGCCCTAGCATGTTTCCTTTGATATCTTATTAATGACATGCTGTATTTTGCACTTTTTGCAGGATTCACAGGACCCAAATCCTTTAATTCGTGCTTTAGCTGTACGGACTATGGGATGCATTCGTGTTGACAAGATCACCGAGTATTTATGTGATCCCCTTCAACGTTGCCTTAAGGTGAATTCACAAACTTTCTCTTCCCCTGCCTGCTCCTAGTTTTGAAGTTGGATCTTCGTGATTGATTGAATCTGGCATGGAGCATAACGGTGCCCGGTGTTTCCTAACCAAACAATGTAATTTGTCTGCTCTCTTTCCATCAGGATGATGATCCTTATGTTCGTAAGACAGCAGCTATCTGTGTTGCTAAGCTCTATGACATAAATGCCGAGCTTGTGGAAGATAGGGGCTTTCTGGATGCTCTCAAGGACTTAATATCTGACAATAATCCTATGGTTGTTGCAAATGCTGTTGCGGCTCTTGCAGAAATTCAAGAAAGCAGTAGTAGACCCATCTTTGAGATCACCAGCCATACACTTTCAAAGCTTCTAACTGCTCTGAATGAATGCACTGAGTAAGCCCGTCCAAGACTAATGGCTCTACCTTTCTCAATGTAAAATGTGCTAGGGTTTCTCAAATCATCAAAATTGTAAACATTAGTCAGCATGTCACAGGACATTACATTTTCTTCATTTTATTTTTGATTTGCTTTGTTGTCTACTAGATGCTACTCATGGATTGTCTTCTATTACCGCTCATCTTATTATGTTGTTTAAATCTTTTTTTAACAGTTGTTTATATTTGCAAAGTTGATTATTAACAAGATAATAATCTCTGGATATAGGTGGGGTCAAGTATTTATACTGGATGCTCTTTCCAAGTATAAAGCAGCTGATGCTCGTGAAGCTGAAAACATAGTGGAGCGAGTCACTCCGCGATTACAGCATGCAAATTGCGCTGTTGTTCTTTCTGCTGTAAAGGTGGGATTGTTCTTCTTTCTCACAAACTTCTAAAAAAATTATGCTTCAGCATGATTAGCATTGCCTGAACCAGACATTTCACTAAGGGGGTCATGTGGTAGAGTGTGTTAGCAAAAATAATACATGCATTGACTTGATGTATTGGTAATTCCATGTTTGATACACTTTTTCATGCTATGTATAACTAATGCAAGCATTAGTTGTACACTTTATTATGAGTTAAGGTGTGTATACTATAGATTTTTAGGTATTAGTAATGTAAAGGGATTTAATGCATGCCTTAGCATGGTTAAAGATCCAATTGCCCCTCAAAGCCTTTTTTTACATCTTTTCCACATATTTGTGGATGGTATCTTTGTAAATAAATATTTTTTTTTAAAAAAATTATGCAATGCATGTTATTTTTAATACATAAACCAAACAATGCATAATAAATATCTCTTCATAATTAATGCAAGCATTACTAATACACTTTATTTAGTATTATTATACACTATACCAAACAACACCTGATAGTCATTTTCTGGTGTTGCAGATGATACTCCAACAGATGGAACTCATCACCAGCACTGATGTAGTTCGGAACCTTTGTAAAAAGATGGCTCCTCCTCTTGTAACTTTGCTTTCAGCAGAGCCTGAAATTCAGTATGTTGCATTAAGGAACATAAACCTCATTGTACAAAAGCGTCCGACAATTCTTGCACATGAAATCAAGGTATTTTTTGTGGTGTTGCCTAGGCACTTGCAAGATTAGCGACAAAACCTCTATTTCCTTAGCACTGTTGGACCTATCTGTAACTAAAACTGGACAACTAAGCTCTGCTTCTAATATTGTTCTGTTTCTAGGTCTTTTTTTGCAAGTATAATGATCCTATATATGTGAAAATGGAGAAGTTAGAGATCATGATAAAACTTGCTTCAGACAGAAACATAGACCAGGTAAATTCTCTCTGCTTTTGATTTAGTTTAGTTCCTTTGATACAGGTTCTTGTGTGTTTAATCATTAGTGGTTTATATATTTGTAGGTGTTACTGGAATTTAAAGAATATGCTACTGAAGTGGATGTTGACTTTGTCAGAAAAGCTGTCCGTGCTATTGGGCGCTGTGCCATCAAATTAGAGAGAGCTGCAGAGCGCTGTATCAGCGTCCTTCTTGAATTGATTAAGATAAAAGTAAACTATGTTGTTCAAGAAGCTATTATAGTAATCAAGGACATTTTCAGACGATATCCTAACACGTAAGTTTCGTCGAAGTCTACTATGCTAAAGTTGAGTTCTGGTCTTCTATTTAATTTTTTTCGTTCTGCCTCTCTTTTTCAGCTATGAGTCCATAATTGCTACTCTTTGCGAGAGTTTGGATACACTGGATGAGCCAGAGGCAAAGGTAATAGAAGATCTTTCCAGGACTTGGCTCTGGAAAGTTGTTGGGTCTATAATCTGTTCACAGATTTTGTAACTGCTTCTATGTCTTCGTTGACAGGCATCCATGATCTGGATTATTGGTGAGTATGCTGAAAGAATTGACAATGCAGACGAGCTCCTTGAAAGCTTCTTAGAGAGTTTCCCCGAGGAACCTCCCCAAGTGCAATTGCAGTTGCTAACAGCAACAGTCAAACTCTTCCTCAAGAAGCCAACTGAAGGACCACAACAAATGATCCAGGTACTTCTTGTTGCCATACCATCAAGTGATCTCGTGTTATATTATGCAATATGTCAGTTTGCATTCTGCTTATCAGTAATAGAAAAGAATCCAATCTAGCTTTCTGGTCTTTAAGTTCTTCAATTTTTTACTTCTATGTTACTCGGCCTCCGTATTAAGACCAAAAAACTTGATAAATTATCCTGCCTATGTAGGAACTTTGATAAGCTCCGTCAATATAGACCATAAATAAGAAGAACCAATTTCCTAAAAAGAGGATGACATGTTGAGTTTTCTAAATGTAGAGTAATTAGTGAAAGAAGTTGTGTATCTGAAGCAATGCTTTTAAAAGTGAAAAGCACAAAAAAGTGACAAGGTCCATGGGGCTTTTTTTTTTTTTGATAAAGGTGACTTGACAAGGTCCATTGGCCTTGAAGCTATTTTTTTAGAAGTGAAGCACACTTTTTTGAAGTACAGCGGACAAGTTATGAAGAACAAAAAAAGGGAAAAAGGGCCTGATATACCCCTCGATTTTACGATTTAGAGCTGATATTCCATTTGTTACAAAAGTGGCTCATATATTGGCTCAGACATACCCTTTTGTGTGTCTTTTGAAGTGCACACTTTTCTGAAGTGCAGGCCTTCACACATGATGCAAGAAGCCAATAATCCCTTGCTTTGCTTCGGTTCATCCCATCATGGATTTTAATAACACTGCCTTGAAGTTGATATTGATAATTGTGAAGTACTAAATAGTTGGATTATTTTAATTCAAAAATATGAGGGTGTGAAAAAAAGGACATAAAATTTGAGGGTGTGAAGAAAAGTTCATTGGGCCTAGCTTAACACCAAAAGCTAGCTCATAAGCTGGGTGAGGATTGGTGAAGACCATGTAAGGAGACAACTCATTCCTTACCCAATGTAGGATACTTAACACTCCCTCTCCTTGCACAGCCAGGATTGTATACGTCTGGATGGTGAACAATATAAAATGTGGGCCCAATACTGGTTTAACCAAGAAAAGACATAGGTTGTGTCTGGTTATGATACCATGAGAAGAAAATGGATCTTGAGCCATCTCAACCCCCTAAGCTAGCTCATGAGGTGTTGTTGAAGACATGAGGAGGCAACAACCCATTCTCACAACCAGTGTGGAACACTTAATGGAGGGGGGACATTCATCGAACTATGAAAGTAGAAAGTGAGATCAATTCAATTTTAACCAGGATATCGATTTATATTCACTTCTATTGTCAAATTCATGTTCAAATGGTGCTTTTGCCAAGTCCAAACAATAACTGGGAAGTTTGACTGGTTGCTTCTTGCAGCTAAAAGAGCCATTTCTCTGTCTTATAGAATTGATCCAAGTATCTTTTTTTATAAATTTATTTGTATGTTTGTTTTAAATATAATGTTGATACTCTACATATGACCTTGCTCAATGCTCATAGGTGGTCTTAAATAATGCCACTGTGGAGACTGACAATCCAGATTTGCGAGATCGTGCATACATTTATTGGCGTCTTCTTTCAACTGATCCTGAGGTATGTGCAAGTAAATGCTTCACTTTTCTTTGGGCTGTCTCATGGTCCTTTTTATGACTTAAGTGTGCAAGCTCTATCTTCAATTAAAAGAACAGACTTGCTGTCTTCAGGGTGATAGTTGATGTAATTCATAACTATTTCCCCTTGGCTGCTTTTCTCTTTGCTCATAGATATGTTCTCAATTTGAATGAATGAGTACATACATAGTCCTGGGATTAAGTTGATCTCTGGATGTCAAGTTATAGCAAACTCCTTTGTATATTGCAGGCAGCTAAAGATGTTGTGTTAGCTGAAAAGCCTGTGATCAGTGATGATTCGAACCAACTTGATCCTTCTCTTCTCGACGAACTTCTTTCCAATATTGCTACTTTATCCTCTGTCTATCATAAGCCTCCAGAAGCATTTGTCACTCGTGTGAAGACCACACAGAAAACCGAGGAGGAAGATTATCCTGATGCAGGTGAACAGAGCTATTCTGATTCTCCTGCTCGTGTTGCCGAAAGTGGTGTGTCACCGCCAGCTAGTACAGCTAATCCTCAGCATCCTGCAGCAAGGCAACCAGCTGCACCTGCAGCTCTACCTGATTTACTTGACCTTGGCATGGATAACCGCAATAGTGCTATTGTGTCAGTTGATGAGCCTGCAACCCCTGCCGGGTATGTACAGTTTGTCTGCATTAGTACTATACAGAATGTCCTCACAATCTCTTTTAAGGTCACAAACATAATGATTAAAGGGCGGATTCTTGCAATACTGAATCTAAAGTTAATTATGCAAAAAGGAATTCTGTTTTTTTGTTGTCAAAAAGATCTGCACTCCTTTTTGTTTGACATGTTTCAAACTCTTTTGAGATATCATTGTGAAAACACTTACAGAGCGCTGACCTTTATTGCAGCCCTCCTTTACCTGTCTTATTGCCAGCCTCTAGTGGTCAAGGTTTACAAATCAGTGCCCAACTGGTACGGAGAGATGGAGAGGTATTTTACAGCATGATGTTCGAGAACAATTCACAGGTTCCTCTTGATGGCTTTATGATTCAGTTTAATAAAAACACATTTGGTCTTGCTGCCGGTGGACAACTCCAAGTGAGTATTATATGTCATTTCTGTCTGCAGTCCTTTCACAAAGTATTTATGTTATTATCCAGTATAAGCAGAGGATCTGATTAGACCCTCTGTAAATTTTACTTCTCTTTGATTGTTTACTTTGGCGTTTTGTGCTCAATAGGTTCCTCAATTGCTACCTGGGACATCTGCAAGCACTCTCTTACCGATGGTTTTGTTCCAGAACATTTCCCCTGGCCCACCAAATACCCTTTTACAGGTTGCGGTTAAAAATAATCAACAGCCAGTTTGGTATTTCAATGATAAAATCTATTTCCATGTACTTTTCACAGAGGATGGGAGGATGGAGCGCTCCACTTTTCTTGAGGTAATATACATTGTTGAATTTCTATCTAGATCTGTTTATTGACTGCTCTTTGGGATTGAGGTGTTGATTGAATGAGGATTGATGTATGTATTATCCTGTACTCGAGTTAATGGCATAATATGCGTGTGCCTCGGCTTTGATTTTTTCACCTCAGAGTGATGGATTTATCATTTCTCGCAGTTCTTGTCAATTAAAAATTATCAGTCTTTTTTCTACATCTTTTATTCTATCTGCATAATTTCATTGCATTGCCAATTGCTTTGACAACCACATAAACAAGTTGGCTGCTTAACACTGGATCTTCATTGCTTCTTTACCAGACTTGGAAGTCGCTGCCTGATTCAAATGAGGTATCAAAGGACTTCCCAACATCTGTTATCAACAGCGTTGAAACAACCCTTGATCGGCTAGCTGCATCAAACATGTTCTTTATTGCTAAGCGCAAACATGCTAACCAGGAGGTGTTGTATCTTTCTGCCAAGATTCCTCGAGGAATTCCTTTCTTGATCGAACTAACAGCAGTTATCGGAACCCCTGGTGTCAAATGTGCCATCAAGACTCCAAGCCCTGAAATGGCTCCCCTCTTCTTCGAAGCTGTCGAGACTTTGTTCAAGAGTTGATAAGCTTACTTATCCCATCTCCCTTTTTTATTTATTTTCCCTGTAATTTTGTTTTGGTTCTCTTTCGTCGGAACACGCCTTATTTTTGTTCTGATTAATTTGCTTGAGTTTCCAGGTTGAACTGTTAATTCATGCTTCATCCTATGTTCAGCGCTTGTTATTATAGTTTTTTTATTGCATGAATCTTCAATATTTTTCAACTGTATGGAATGTATCTTAGAAATTTTCTTATTGTAGCCTCTTTATATTTTGTTGACATTGAGGATTGTTGATTTCATTTCCTTTTTTCTGTTTATGTATACATCTAAGATTGAAGTGCTGCAGCAATATATTGATACCTCTACTTCACAAGCTCTTTTTGCCTTTATGTCATATTTGTAAATGAAAATTTCAAAATTTAATACCATGGTGTAAAGTTAATTAGTGAGAGTTTTTCCTTTTTGATCTTTCATGTGCAGTTTCTCAAGTGCAGTGTCTGATTTTTTTCTTTAAAAAATTATTATTTGCTAAAAAAATAATTAATGGATCTGTAGTCAATTCTCAATTAAGTCCGTAGTGTCTACCAATTTTGCTATATCCCCCTTTCTTTTTGTTTTGAGATTTAAAAGAGGACCATAGGCTTACGTAAACACCTCAACGAACTCATATGGACACTCCTCAGTCTGAGAACAATCTCTCAAATACACATGTTGATGTTGTTGTTGCCCTGTTCCTGGTTCCTTTTGAAGATCCATAGTAGTTGCAAAGCACCATTCTGCGCACTCAAAATAAAAGAGTGAATTTCCACAATTGGACCATGTCCAGACTTGGCGATAAGATAGGAGTCGAGCCACCTAATCTCCACCTTACCTTATGTTGTCCTTGTTAGAGCTATAAATGAGAAAGCAGGGTGAATGTAATGCATAGGAGATGCAGTGCAACACACACAGAAGAGCTGAGGAGACAAGTAGAACTTTCGCTAAGAGACCCGGGCGGCACTTGTCAATTTGCTCATGACCATTTCACGATCTTGCAAATACAAGTAAGTCTTTCACTCTTGATCACTAAGGGAACGCTAGATGTAATGGTAGACCGTCACACAAGCCTCTTTATTAATCCGGTCATTGTTATCCCATCTTAAGTATGAAATGACACTATAATTATACTAAAAATAATTTTAGAATTACTGATTTTATAATAAAAATTTTAATCAAATGTGAATTAAAATAATTTTATATTTTATTCTAAAAATTTTATCTTTTATCCCACCAATAAAAAGATCTTTTTTCCCCTTATTCATGGGTCAAATTTTAAACAAATGTATATTATGTATAAGCAATGATACCAAATCTTTGAGATGGATTGAAAATGACTTGCTTCTTATTCCTATTGGATATTTATATACATATATAATTAATAAAAAGTCATAATATTTTTTTAAATGTTACTCTTTTTTTTTTTGGTTTTTTTAATTTGAAATTTGGTTGAGCAATCAACTGACACCATGTTATATATTTATAGTATGTTGGTTTGGTTAGTTTTTTATTAAATATCCATGCCACTACAAAAATCCAAGTGTCTCTTCTCTAACTCCTTTTGGGACCATTTTGTAGGTAGTATTTCTACCCATATATAACTCGACATCTGTGGTGAGCTCGTTCACATTATCGATTTCAAAGTTGAACTAAAAAAAGAAAGAGTTATTGAAAATCATTGAAAAATAGTCTCTTTATTTTATAAAGTTAGAGGAAAAATTAAGGGCAAGTCCGGTGCACTAAACCTCCAGCTATGTACAGAATTTGGGGAAGGGGCCGACTATAAGGGTCTATTGTACGCAATCTTATCTTGCAGAAGTTCTCGCTATCTGAAAGGTTCGGGAAAGGGACCAATCACAAGAGTCTATTGTATGCAACCTTACCTTGCATTTTTTGCTAGAGGTTGTTTCCAAGATTTGAACTCGTGACATCCTCCTCAGATAGCACCAATTTTATCAGTTACCAGATAAAACTACGTACAACTATTTTTTTAAAAATTTAATTTGTAAAATTATATTGAATTTGTTGTTATTGTATAGTATTCCTACCAATATATCCACTTGTTTTACACTCAAATAAAGTAAAACATTTCATGAATTTTTTAAAGGTTGCCAATCATTCAAAGTTCTTTTCCCTCTCTCAACAAAAGCCAAATGAAATTTCCCTCTTCACATGAATTGAAATTTATTTGAATAAGTAGAATCTAGAAGCTTGAAAAAGAGGTTATGTAATTTCTCGATATATTAGCGGATTCAAATGAGCGATATAGGTTAAATTTAAACGAATCAATAAAAAAAGACATTACGGAAATCTATCCAAAAGTTAGTTCGATGAGCTAAATCACAATGATAACAAGTCAACAACAACAACAATATATAGTCAGTAAAATCTCATAAAGTAGAGTGTACGTATATCTTACGTTTACTACTTGAAGATAGAGAGTCTGTTTCCGAAATACCTTCGGCAAGTGAATCAAATCAAAATAGTTAAACATGACAACTCATAAGAAAATAATATTGATGAACTACTTGTATGTTATTATATTATTTCTCCTTTTGTTCTTAGTTTATAGATTGATATACACGAAATAAATTGAAAATATCTTTTTAAAAGAAAATTCAAATTGTAAATGGTTATAAAAGATCATTTCCTCGTTTGTGCGTAGATATAAAAATTATGGATCATTACCCGAGTTTAATTATTACTTAATCTTGAATTATTTTCAGTGTGTGTGTGTGTTCTTGAAAAAAAAAATCTTTTTATGTAATCTAAAATCTGATTTGGATTCCAAACTTTTTTGTTTTATTTCCCAGAAACTGAAAAAAGATATTGAAAAATCTTTCTCTTTGTTTTTGGAAACAAATAACAAAATAAATAAATAAATAAATAAATAAAATGGTGGTACATAATTATTGTTGATTTAACCTTTTATTACCTAACAATCATTAAAAGTGGAGCTCCGATTAAATTCGAATAGCGCACAGGGTTCATTCGGAGGTAGCGCTCCAAACATAATTTTTTCTGTTCCGGAGGTTCAAACCCAAGACCTCTAGTTAAGAGTGAAGCAGTCCCACCACTGCATCACAACGTATGTTGATATTGAGATCGTTATTAATATCACACTTTTTCATTTAAGTTCAACTCATATAATCTATATACAGCGATAATAACAAAATTTTCATTAAAGATCGTAAACATAAATATATATACATATAAAGAAGTCAAAAAATAGAGTTAATACGTACATGTCGCTCCGCTCCATCACTATCTATATGGATCTTTTTTTTTCACCATGTCATATTTTTAGCTAAATCTACACTGAATTTAATATGTGCACGTCTTTCAAGCTAACGTCCTTCATTTTGATTCTGATTTCATCACTTCTCCTTATAAAACACCTTTATCATCATAGTTTCATTCCCGCCCCATATCCATCCCACCCTGCCTCGTTCCATTGTCATCCCTAAAAACATCATTTAAAAATCTATCACAAATTATTTAAAAATTAATTGTACAAGTGTTAGAAGTCAAACATTATAAAATATTCAAAAAGAAGAAACACAAATTAAACTAGTGTACAAAAGCATGACCAAATAAATAAATAAATAAAAATAAAATAATATATATAAATCACTACCCATATTACGACTAAACGACACAAAAAAGTAATTGCAGAGCATGTGGGTTGTGGTCCCCACTTTTATTTACTCCTATGTGGGTCCCACTTCGGAAACGAAGGCGAGGAGAGATGTGTCCATTTTCGAAAATCAATTTGATTCTATATATGCTTAGGTATTTAACGGAAACGATCGTACTATCTCCACATATATAGGCAAAATGCTCTATTTTCGCAAGACTTTCGAACTACAATAGGTAGGTTATTATTATTATTTGCGTAGATGAGAGAAAATATTTTCGGGTTAAGATTCAAAGTAATTTTTGAATTTTCACATGGAGCACTAATAGTCCTTCGTATTTGCAATATTGATACACTTTTAGTCCTTTCCCAAATTTTTGCATGAATTTATATGATTTTTTTTTAATGTATTAGCATAAATAATAACTCTTGTGAGAAAAGGTGAGAAGAAAAACACATTATTTTGTTTAGTAGAAATATTATTGCAGCTAAGATTAAGGTGTTTATCATGTCGATTTTACAAAAAGCAGTAGAAAGTTTTCTTTTCTTGCAACGTCGTATGTTCTTAGTTTAGCTACAATAATTTTTTTACTGTACAAAATAAGATATTTTTCTTCTCACCTTCTTTCGCATGGAATTATTATTTTGACTAAATTATAAAAAGATGGTTAAATATTTCATACATAAAATTATAGACGAATTAGTATTAAAAATTTTTTTGTGTGTGTGGGGGGAGGGGGACCATATTCCTATAAGAGACTATTAGTGTTCCGCATGAAAATTCAAATTTAACCAAAAAATAAAAGACTATTTTGTGCTAAACTTCGTATAAATGATAAGGATATGAAATGCATCTTTGAAAAATCAGATAGATAGAGAATAAGAATATAAAGGGATACAAATAACTATTCTATCTCGTGATACGATCTGCATACACTCTACGCTTTCACTTGTAGGATTTCATCGAGTAAGAATGTTATTGCATGTGTCCACTTCTTGTGATGTGGGTCTTTGTGGGTCCCACTTGAAATGCATTATGTTTTCTTTTTTCTTTTTAAATTTTGTGAAAAAAATGATTTGTGCGCTCCAGCTGCCTCGAAAAAAGAGCGGATTTCAAATGTATATTCAAATTTAATTAATAAAATTTTTGAAAACACTAAGGTCCACAGGGTACAAACAGTTGTGACTTAAGGTACAAACGATATATACTTTTGGGTTTTGTTGGGATAAGATCCGACAGCTGTATTTTTACTGACACGTGTAAGTTCGAATATATTTTCCCTCTCTTTTTCACCGGCTCGGCTTATGAGCTTCGACTCTGAAATTACCATTATGCACTTGGTAAAAATGACGTCGTTTGGATCGCTGTTGCAGTTGCCCGAGATGTGCCAGACAAGGTGGTAGTATTTTATCCGTTTTAGTTTACGTCTAACATCGTTTAATTTGATATGATATTTAAGAAAAAAATCGATATAGTTTTGAAATTTATAGTCTAATTTTTTAGATATTTATATGTTTGTTAATTGTTAATCATTTCAATTAGGGGTAAAAATAAAATTTTAACCTTAAAATATTTCTAAGTATAGTGAAGTGATATTCTTTTGGGGAGGATGTATAAAACGGGAGATAGGGTGTATTTGATAGGCAAGTCGTTTGTATTCACAATTATTTTTTCTTGATTCGATATTCATGTTGAGGTTTGATTAATATAGATTTGTAAGATTAACTTTTTTGTGTTAGAAGATATAGAAAAATACAACGTATATTGATCGAATTTTAGTTCATTAAAAAAGTAAAATTGAATCAATAAATATTTTATTTATTTTTTTTAGAAAGCATTATAAAAATATTATTATACTTTTGTTATGAACTTTGCTTATGTCGGTGAGATCGTACAAAGAATTAGGACTTTAGTAATTTTCATAATTTATAAAAAAAAATATGTTTATAAGTAAAAAAATATAATTTAAACATTTAAATAAAATTTTAACTTTATTTCATAATTTCAAATTATTATTTTATGTAGCATTTTTTTTTAATCCGTCCCAAAAAGAATATAACTTTACTCTAATTGAAAACAGTTATACTTAAATTTATTTTTTTATTCTTAATGAAATGATTCTCAGCAATACAGATATTTAAGAATGATTTTAGATTATAAATTTCAAATTTTTTTAAAAAAATACTGTATCAAATTAAAGAATATCACATAAAATTAAACGAAAGAATTAGATCACTTTCAAATCTTAGGATGAAGTGAATATTGGGTAGGCTACATTTGAAGTATTTGTGTGGTTATTTTTTGTTTATGTGTTCTCTCATATAATAAATATTATTTTGATATTATTAGTTTTTTAAACTCCATATTATTAATGTCGATATAAGTTAGTATGTAGGGTGGCAAAATTAAGTCAAATTTGTTCAATTTGTTAAAATTTAGGTGGGTTATTATTCAATCCATCTCAACTTAAACATTTGAATTATTTAAAATTGGGTTGATATGTAATTCGAATTGGCACGAGAGAGATTTTGTTTTTAAAAAAATTAAAACACTTTTTTTTAAAAATTTGATATGTTCTATAAAGCCATTATAAAGAAAAATATAATTTAATTAAGTACTAAAATATTTTAAAAAAACAAATAAAATTAGTAAAAATTGGGTCGAGTTGGGTCTTGACTCGCTCTATAACTCGTTACTCAATCTGTTTTGACCTAATCCATTTTGATCTAAGCAAATTTGGGTTGGGTTGAATCTTGACCCGTTTGTTGTCTTGATCCATTATATCCCGCTCAAATTTAACTCAACCCGTCTAATTGTCACCCCTAAGATTGATCGAATGATATACATTTTTTAAAATTTAAATTGGGTGTAGGAGAAGGAGAAATGGAAAGGAAGATTACAATATAGTATAATAAAATTTAAATTATTTTATATAACAATAATATATATATTTAGTAAAATTTTATTAGTGTGGTCTAAGGAGAATAAAGTAAACGTATATTTTATTCATATCTCATAGATATAGAGAAGTTATTTCGGATGATTCTAAGTTCAAGTGCAACAAAATCAAGATAGTTATCAAAACACCAATAAGAAAGTACATAAATATACAAGGCAAACACTATGATAGACACAATACTTTAGATTACCACCAAGTCTTATCCTGTCGAAAAGCAAAACAACACTCTCCACTATCTATCAATCATCTACTCTAATTTATGACTTGTATAATTTCCTATCCAAAGTTATGTTCTCTGTAAATTGAAATTATGTCATATCTTATCGCTCTAGTCAGTTCTCTTTAATACTTTTTGTTAGGATCAAACGCTTACCATTACACCAAAAGTTATAGCTGATAGCAAGGGCGCAACTTTATTTCTTAACCAAGTCCACCACGCAAACGTCACGTTCGATCATGACTCCGACCCAAACTACTCCTGCCCCCTCATGATCTTGCCATACGCATGATGTTGACATTAATCAACACTTCTTGAATTAGTTCTACTTTCTTTTGTACCCATTGTATCAAACTTCTTCATCACATCTCCTCTTCACATGTTGAAATCATCTCAACTTTAACTTCACTCATCTTATCAGTTACGAAGTCCATTATACACCTTATTCCAAATATCATCCTTCTAAATTCTAAATATACGTATAAATATACATCCATCTCAACACACACATTATGTCTTCTGAACATAAAAAATCTTAACTAGTCGATAATCCACCTTACAAAAAAAATTGATTTAATTATCAATTCATAAAATTTACCTTTAAATTTAATTGTCGTACCTTTTATGACAATTTTTTTTTAATAAAAAAAACCGCTCCAAACCAGGACCCATCGCTTTCAAAAAAAGCCTCGGATTCCTTTGTACACATAACCGGGTTTCATTAAATCAGAAAAAACTCGGCTCAACAATCAACCAACTGAGACCCGAGCCGGCTAACTATCCAAGCCGGTTCTCATATATGAAAACGAGAAAAAAAGAAAAAGAAAGAGATAAGGAAGAAAAAGCCAAGTGACCGTACAAGTGGGTCTCCCTTTCTCTCTCCTCTCTCCTCTCTCTTCTATTTTTTTATGAGAAGAAGAAGAAGCAGGTCGTTTCCATTCCAATGGCAGTTGTGAAGCATTTACTCTATGTTCTCTCTTTCTCTCTCTAAAATTACTTCACTTTCTCTCTCTACATTACTCGTTAATTTGTGTTCTTACCAGATTGCATTTCACTCGAATCTGACGACTAAATCAATCTGCTATTTGTTTCTCGGTATTATGAATCGACTGTTGAGTGACTGGTATTCGCATTCGAACTGAGGTAACGTAAGCTGTTGACGGATTTGACGTGTTTGATTTTTTTTTCTCTCTACTGTTTGTTTTGTTTTGTGTGTTTTACGCAATGTGGAAAAAACTTTTTTTGTCTTTTTTTAAAATTTGAAATTGATTGATATTTCTGAGTTTCTCTCTAATTTGTTTTTTTGTTTGTTTGAATTTGTTGAAATTTCAGCATGATTGCTTGGTTTGAGTGTCAGTTTTTTAAATTTTACATGGAGAAGTTGATTTTTAGTTACCTTGAAATTAATGATTGTGAGTTCTTCTATAATTTGCTGGGTTTTTTTTTGTTGCTTGAATCTAGTGAATAGCATGATTGATTGGGTTGAATGTCAGTTTTTTGAAGTTTTACATTAGGAAATTGATTTAATTTTTTTACACTTTGAAATTAATGATGGTGAGCTTTTCTCTAATTTGCAGTATTTTTGTTCGCATCTGCTGAATTTGTTGAACGGATTCAGCATGATTGCTTGGTTGAATGTCATTTTTTTGAAGTTTTACATTGGGAAATCGATTCTCTTTCATTTTTTCCACTTTGAAATTAATAATTCTGAGCTCCTTTATGATTTGCAGTTTTTTTTTGTTTGAATCTACTGAATTTGAATGATTGCTTGCTTGAATGTCACTTTTTTTTGAAGTTTTACATTGGGAAATTGATTTTTTGTAGTCACATCAACTGTTCTGGTTTGCAGTTTTTTTTTGTTTATAATTTTTTTGGTAAACATGATTGCTTGCTTTATTTTCGATTTGTTTGATCTATTATTCAATGTGCTTTTTTGGATTTGCAGTTTTTTTCTACTACCTCTCATTTTTTTCCATTTTATTTTTTGGTTAACATTGCTATTTAATATGATTACTTGTTTGAGTTTCACTGATTGATACTTTATATATTGAGAAAATCCAATTTTCCCAGTCAAATAAACAATTCTGAGCTCTTCTCGGTTTTGCAGTTTTCTTAATTTTAATTGTCATTTTCATGGACTTTTTTAAGTGTTAGTACTTTCTTTCGAGCTGATTGAAAGCCCTAAATTGTGATTAGCAAATATTTAGTATTATATCTAATAGTACTTAATATTGATCTAGTCACCATCTTAGCTAAGTATGATTTTTGTTGCTAATTTTAATTGAATTGGAGAGATTAAGCTTAATTAAAATTGCCTTAATCTTAAACTGGATATGCTTTAGAAATAGAGTGTGTACAAAACTTGTTTTTTTATAACCAGTAGATTTTAATGGATCATGCATTCTTGCATTTATTACTCATGCTGAATCCGTGACTTGCAGAAATTTAATTGCTTGTTGGCTCATAGTATTCAACATTCCATAAGAAATTTCGTGTCAGTCTATCAGATCTTAAATATCACTCCCTTTTTGTGTCTCTCCTTTGAGTGTGTATGGCTGTATGAAAATGGCTTACTTTGGTGGCTACCTTTTTGACATTCTTGATAGTTGCTTTTTCAGGATTTACATTTGAGATTGGGAGTTCTGCTCTTTTTCTTTTAGCTTGATTGATTCTGGTTCTTGAAACTTAAAAGGATTTCAGTCTCTGTCAGCAAAGCCATTCGATTGTGAGGTGAATCGCTGTATTAGGAATGGAGATTCTTTAGAAAGGTATTTGAATTGGGATTCTTGGGATTTAGTTCTGTGCTGGAAGTTGAAGTTTGATCTGCTACCAAGTTGGCTGTTATTGGGGATTTGTTATTTTCATTGTCTGGTTGTAATGAGGAGGAGCAAGGGAGAAAGAATTATCCACTATGTAGGATTTCATAGTTTGGTTCCAGAATATCAGTAGCTGATTTAGTCATCTCGATTGCTATCTTCATTGGGATCACTGATTAATTAGTTGTTGAGACGAGAAAAATGTTGGAGACTCAATTATGTCCTGCTCGGGTGTTATCACCTTTCCGCGAAGAGAGTGGTGATGAGGAACTGTCTGTACTTCCAAGGCATACAAAAGTTATTGTGACGGGGAACAACAGAACCAAGAGTGTTTTGCTGGGGCTGCAGGGAGTTGTCAAGAAGGCTGTTGGACTTGGTGGTTGGCATTGGCTGGTGAGTCCTCCATTCTTTTTTGATTGTGTATTTTAATTTTTTCCTTGTACCCCAACACTCCCAAATGACTCTTCCTAATTAACCATTGAACTGGCTTCTGATTATAAGGGTATTCTCTTTCGCTTTGTAGGTATATTTCCTCTGGACTTGCTAGTAAAGTGAATTTAATATTTCCTCTACATGACTTCTATTAGTCAAGTAGTTAAGCTTTAGACCTTGCTGTTGTGAAGTCACCTATTTAACATCCCGGTTTTCTTCATCTGTTTCATGATTCTGCTATCCTTTGATTGTGCAATCAGTTATTAAACTTTTTGTCTCAAAAATCTGAAGGTCCTGAAAAATGGGGTTGAAGTCAAGCTACAAAGAAATGCATTGAGTGTGCTAGAACCTCCCACAGGGGATGAAGAAGACGATGATTATGACTTTGATGACTCAACCAGTGGTTCAGACATTGGCGAAAAAGAAAACCATCACTTTGGTTAGTCTCCATTATCTGAACTTTGTTTTATCAATTCATTTAATTTCTGAAAAAGGTTTCTTATTTGATTATAATCCTTGTATGTGGAAGCTACTGGTGTCGTATACAGAAAAGTGAGCAAGCCTAGAGTTCGCTATACAAGGCCATGGGCCTTATCTGGACCAACAAAGACAATGAACCGTGGCAATTGCAGAGAAGTTGAACCTAACTATTTGCAACCGGTAAGCACATAAAGTAGATATCGTCTATGTCCAGTGTTTGAACTGATTTCTGTTGATAGACGACTATTCTGCGTAGTTTGTGAATTGTGATGGTCTTTCTTGTTTCATTTTTGAACTATCAGAAGTTGAACTTGGCAAAATTAGGAAGTGGTTCATTATGGAGGTACTGGCGAAACTTCAACCTTGTAAGTTCCTACCAGCACGAATCACTTTGATTTATCGATCAAACATGTTGGTTCAAGATAGTAACAGGTTTCACGTATATGCAGGCACATATTAGCCCTAACCCAACAAAGGAACAACTGCTTAGTGCTGTTCAGCAACACTTTGCGTCACAGGTCTGGTTCATTTTGGTGCTATGCCTAACTGCATTCTCTTTCTCATCCCTCACTTCCCCTAACGCATCCTTGTGATGTTTTCAGCGAGTGGACGAGGTACAAGTGGTGGTAGAATTTATCCGTGCAGCCAAGAGATTAAGATCAACTGACACACATTGAGGGGGGAAATTTGTGAAGAAGGTTGGATTATTATCTGTAAAATATAATGCATGCATATATAGAGTAAGTAAATATTTATGAACCTTTAACTTAGTTCAGCTAATTATAGAACTCTACTAATGGAGACTGGTGGGAGCTTCTTTGTTAGCTCATCTCCCCCAAATTTGTCTCCCGGATCCCTAACCTTTGTATTATTCGGCTGTGACCCGACCCAAATTCGGACCCGGTTGATATTTATAATCTTCATTTTCTCGTGTGACTGCAGAAAATATCTGAAAACGTAATTATTGTATGCGGATGTGGAAGCCAGGCTGTAAATAGGTGTCACGAGTCAACTGTTGGCAGATGTGGGGTTATATTTTTATTAAATATATCTACCAACTGAAGAAATACTATATATATATATATTTGTGCAACCAAACCTAACATTGGCTTTCAAATTAATATTTTTAAATTAAAAAAAATAGTATATGAGAGATTAAGAAGAGTCTCTTTCTCTTAACGTTATGATATTTAAAAGTTGGTACCAAAACAATTCTATTATTGGTCCCTACAGAAGATTTTGTGCAAAAGGTTAGGAGGTTTTCTTTGGATTTGCTCTATTATTTCTGTTTTGGTGGACCCACTTTGTTCCCTCCACTATACTTGTGAGGGAATCAGAAATTTCACAGAAGAGCTTGAATTCAAGTCCTCCGGTTAAGAGAGAAACGATTCTTTAATGGTCTCTATATATTTCATAACAATATTTTATTTTAATAACTTAATAAATGTTTACTATTTTTGAATGAACAAGTGCCTAAAGTAGACAAACCGCACCAATTTTTGCATACAAAATTTGTGAGGTGGGGGATGTCTTTGTGTTAAAGTCATGACATTATTTTCTATGAGAAGTCAAACATCAAATGGAGTGTAGATTCCTATTTTATTCCTCACTTTTCTACTCCATTTTAATTTATTTATATTTTAAATTGCGCACCCTCATACATAAAGTCAACTAAGCATAAGTGAATATTTTGATTATTGATGGACCAAGTAATAATATCGTTATTATGTTCCCAACAGATGTTTTATATACTCCTTGTGTTTCATTTTACTTATTTTTTATATCAAAAATAGATATTTTTCAATTTATTTGTTCATTTTAGCAAATTCAAAGAATTTCCCAATTTACTAATTCAGGATTACTATTTAAAAATAATTATGGATAACTATTTATAGTAATGTGAATACTTTCTCCGTCCATCTTTACTTGTCTATAAGTAGATGTCTGATAATACTTGTTCATTTATGAAATCAAGAGATAAATTTACACTTAATTTCTTATTTATCCTTATCATTAGCTATAGTAATTTTCCTATTATATTTTTTAAGACATTGTACTTTTACAATCAAAATGTAATTTAGTAAAATTACCTTTTTCATTTACTGCTTCTTAATTTCTATGTCAAGTCTATAGTGAACAACTATTGTTCGATGAAGAGATTAACTAATATGGGACGGAGGGAATAATACATTTGATTCCATAATACTCAAGAAAACAAATTTAACACAATAAAACCAAACTCAAAATGGGTCATAGCTTTTGGATCATAACAAAATATTTTGGGCTTATATGGAATACTTTAATGGGCTTAATGTTGGGCTTTCAAGTTTCAACTTTTGGACATTTCACAGCTTTGTTACCAGTCTTGATAAAACTAATCCAATTTACACTAAAGTCCACCTATCAAGAAAAATGAGATAGGTAGATTTATGCAAAATACCTATTTTTAGGCCTTATTTATATTTAGTTGGTGCGGACACCGAAACAAATGTGCAATATCTGGAAACCCAAATTTTCTAACGTAACTGATATTTAAGTCAACTTACATACACATCGATTAATTCCATAAAATACATGTCATCTCTCATTAGTCGACTAATTCTACGTAATACTTGTCATCTCTCACAAAAAATAAGTATCAACTCTATCCATGAAAGCCAAAAAGATGAAAAAAAAGAAATTACCTAATGTTTTTGTCTCTCTCCGATAAGTTCACACCTTAGTGTACTAACTTTCCGCTCTTTAAACTATTAATTGACAAGTGCATCAAATAGGTACCCTTTATCAAATGTAATTCCACAAGTGGGGTCGAAAAGAAATAGGATATACACAAATCTTATCCGATTATCTTTCCTAAGAAACCAAGCATAACTCACAATGGGTCTTAGCGTTTGGATCATAGCAAATTATGTGTCAATTTTTTTTAAAAAAAAAAAATTATTTTAAAGAAAATATCTCACTTTCAACAACAACATATTCAATGCAATTCCACAAATAAGAGACGAAAAAGATAAAATATACACAATTTTTTTTTACAAATAATTTATCTTTAAACTTTTTATCTTATTCTCGTTGAAATGACTCACAACGCAATGTCTATAAATTATGATTTATTTTAAATCACAAAAAATAAATAAATTCATCCTTTCCTAGACTTTACACCTAGTTAACCGCGATTATTTACGCTACAAATTTAATTAAACACAATATTTTCAACCCAAAACATAAATATACTTAGTAGTAATAGATATTAGATATGAACCATAATTTTCAAAATACAATTACCTCAATATTAAAAATATAAAAAAATAAATTCATAAAATTTAAAAATTAAATTCCCCTTTAAATTAACCCCATATGATAAATTAAAATAAAATGAATAAAATTTTTTTATACCCAAATAAATAAAGTATCAATTTCTTTGAAAATTCTTTTGTTTTTTTCCTTGAACTTTCTCTAGATAAGTCAATTTTGTGTACTAGTATATAGAGAAAAATAAATACAATTTGAGTGATAATGATATGTTTGGTAAATAAGGCAAGAAATTTTGCTATAGATTAAAATTTAGAAACTTCCCAAAATATATGGTGAAAGTGACACAATAATTCATTGGAAAGATACTAATATTAATTTACTCGTATTCGATATTTATATCAAATTAATTAATACTTTATGATAGTACCTTTTTAATTAAAATTTTCAACTACCCTAAGAATTTGGTCACCAATATGATAGTACTATTGACTTTTTTTTAAGTGATATTTTATTTTATTTTCAAAAAATATTTACTAATAAATAAAAATAACTTAGTTAACTCGTACGTTGTATACTGTATTTTTCGTTCATCTTTATTTATTCATTATACTTCTTCAGTTCACTTTTAATTATCAAATTTTGATTTTTTGCACACTTTAGTAAATTTATCATTTTATCCCCATTGATTGTAGGGTCCCATATGTATTTACATATCATATTCTTTTCAAAGACATTAACTCGATAACAATAAATTGAGGTATACTAGGAAAAAAAATTTGTCCTATCTTGATTTTGTCAAAAATCACAAGTAAAAGCGAAAATTAAATTAATTTTTTTATAACTAAAAGTAAATCGAGAGAGTACCAAAAATAGATGTTTAACAATATTTATGCAGTTTATGAAATCAAAAGATAATTTTACACTTAGTTCTTAATTTACGCTTGTCATTAATTATAGTAATTTCTCTATTGTATTTTTCAATATATTATATTTATTAAATTCAAAAGGGTGATTTCATAAAACTACTCTATCATTTATTGTTTTTTATCTCTGTGATAAGTCAATAGTGAACAACTATTGTCGAAGGACGGAGGGAGTATTCATTATTTTTATTGATGTGAATGAAACAAGTTAAAATATCACATATTTTACTCCTTCCGTCCATCTTTATTTGTCCACTGTACTTATCTTGAAATGTCCAACCATACTTATTCAGTCTATGAAATCAACAGATAATTTTACACTTAATTTTTAATTTATTCTTATTATTAATGATAATTATTTTTATTATTTATTTTCATATTAAGTTAATAAGAGATAATTAAAGATGGACGGAATGAGCAGGACAATAATTGAAGTTGAAGCAATCGAAAATAAGATGGAATTTTCACATTTATTGTTTGTTCATGAATTCAAGGAGTTTCATACTTTTACGCATTAGTTGTTGCCACGTACACTTTTTTATTTTATTTCTAAAAAAAAGAATAAATCAATGGCTTTTCTCGATTCCCACATTAATTATTCCTCCAATAACAATTTATCACACTTTTCAAACATCTATAAATAAATTAATAATAATAATATGAATTAAATATAATTTTTTTTATGTTGCATCTTAAAAAAATATTATATTATTTTAATTGAAAATAATTTAATTTTAAAATTTTATTTTTATTTTCAGCTGCACAAATATCTAAAAATTATTATAGATTACAAATGGGACATATAGAATATTGATATATAAATAACGATGTAAGTGTCAAAGCAGGTAACAAGTCAACACGCCAATTTTGGTACTTTAGGAGTAGTTTGATAATTTCTTATAGTTTCTTTCGTTTTGATTTGTTAAATATATATATATATTGGGCTCGTGCATTGCACGAGGTTTATCGCTAATGTATTTATAAATGAGGTAGTTAAAAAGTTATACAGTTAAGAATTAAGAGCTCATTTGATTCGATGCATAAAAGATAACTAAATATAGGATTTATAAAATTAAGAATTAAGAGCTTATTTGATCTGACCAATAAATGGTAACTAATTATAGGATTTATAAAATTAAGAATTAAGAGGTCATTTGATTCGACGGATTAAATGTAACTAATTATAGGATTTATTTTAAGATATTTTTATCTCATGTTCGATTGGGATTTCTATTTCAAGATTGTAACGTTATTTTTATCTGACATAGAAATAACTTATTTTCCAATCAAATAAGTCCTAAGTGACAATGAATAAATAAAAATAGTCGAGAAATTGAACATTTTTTTTAAGTATAACGAACAAGTAAATGTATTACAAATTTAAATATGACACGTAAAAATAAACGGAACAAGTAATATAATTCCAAAATTTGAAGTAGTGTTTTTCATCTGACACACTCTCGCACAAAAGAAGCGCAAGTGCCCAAACGCCTTTGCCTCTTCTTCCCTCCTACCTACCCCCAAACCCCTCCCCCGCACCCCCAGAAAACCTTTTCACCGTTTTTCTTCACTTTCTGACTCATCCCAATTCAATCATCTCTGATTTTCAGTAAGCTTTTCTACTGTTTATTTTGTTGTTTTCAGCTTCAATTCCACTTCGTACGGATTTTTTAAAAGCTTGTGATGGATTACATGGAATTCTAGAGATTTTATGATTTTTTTCATGAATTTTGGATTTGATTTTGTTGTTGTTGGATCATTTTGATGTTTTGGACTGGAAATTGGGCTTGTTTTGTTAGTTTAATGGCGATTGAGTAGCTTTACTTTTGGTCAGCTGCCGTTTACTGTGTTATATCGACTTCTAAGTTAAAATTATCATTGAGTATTTATGTTTGTTTATAGACTGGATTTTGGAGGTGTGATCGATCCGTCGGAGAGTAGATTCGAAAGTTTGAGTTGTTTTTGGTGCTTTACTGATGAGTTTTGGACACTAAAAGGTTATAAAATGCACCTTTGTGTAGTTGTTCTTTTATTAAGCTTATTATGAGTTTCTTTCAGTTTTCTTGTAGAATTTTATAAGCTTGTGGAAAGTTAATGGTGTCTAGGGTCAAAGGCATCTCAATAGATTAGTATGAGCTTGATGAATAGTATTGTTAACAGTTACTCTGTTATATTGTGGTTTCACTTGATTAATTTGATTTCAACCATATATATACAAAGTCCAGATTTCCTTTGTTTCGGATGACTTAGAGACCTAAGCATATCAGTAAGTTTAATGGCGATGAGTAAGTCCACTTTGGTATAGGGGAGAGCTCAGCTGCTGTTTGCCATATATAAACGAAGTTCAAATTTCTTGGTTTCGGATGGTTTAGAGACCTAAGCATATCAGTAAGTTAAATGGCGATGAGTAGGTCTACTTTGGTATAGGGAAGAGGTCAGCTGCTGTTTGCCATATATAAACGAAGTTCAAATTTCTTGGTTTTGGATGGTTTAGAGACTTAGCCATATCAGTATATGGCGATGAGTTGCTTACTTTGGCATGGAGAGGTCGCTGCGGTTTACCATACACTAATGATGTCCAAATTTCGTGGTTTCAGATGGCTTAGAGACCTAGTCATATCAGTAAGTTTAATGGTGATGAATAGCTTTACGTTGGTATTGGGGAGAGGTCAGCTGCCGTTTACCATATAAAAACGTCATCCAAATTTCTTGGTTTCAGATGGCTTAGAGACGTAGTCATATTAGTAAGATTGTAACTTATTTTGGAATCTTTCTTTGACCTTGAATCTTAAGGATTTGCTTTCCAGTATTAGTGAATTATGGTGGAACAAGCTCACAGTAATAAATGCTGATAGAACTTGGTTTATAGGAAAAGATTGCTAGTAATTGATTGAAAATCCGAGAAAGAGATGAGGATAAATCTAAAATAACATGAAGGGAAGCTTACTTAAAGATGCTATTACCTCCCAAAATCATGTGTACTTTGCTAAATACTTAACGCAATATAAGCAATGTAACCTTATAGGAATTAGCAACTCGTTGGGATCAGGGTCTAATTGTCATTGTTACATTTGTATTAGATCTGAGCAGAGATAAGTGTGAGATTTAGACCATCTAGTTTTAGGAAACCCCTAATTTGTCTTAAATACCAAGTTGTTTAACAATATGTAAATAACATTGGCTTGAATAAAGAGGAATGGGTATAGCGGATTCTTAATCCTTACTACTTTGGCATTGAGACATGCTGATTATTGTTTGTTTATAAAAGAGATGTCATGACTAACTTGGTGCAATCTGTGCAACTTTTTTTTCCTGAATTGAAAATCAACCTGTGTATTTTCCTCTCATTAGAATTTCTTTCTTTTTAAATAAATGGCATGATTATTTTTTATAAAAACTAAGATGGTGCTGGAAATTCTGTACCGTGAAGCAAAAGTATGAAAACTAAAGCTTATCTCTTTCTAAATCTGTAGTGACTCTAACAGCTCTAGAAGTGATTCTGCTTCATTTACAAGTTCCATTCTAAATTTAAAAAAAATATAACAACAAAGATGATGTTGGCCTTTATTTTGGATGGAATCATATTTATCTTCAAATCAACTCATGTTCCTCTCTTTCCAAATTGTTCACCAGATACAAGCTGGTTTTGTTTTCCCCCACTTTTCCCTTCTTCTATCAGCTCCTATCTATTCAGCTTCAAAAAGAAGCATTGCAGGGCATAGTCCATTTGATGCCCGGAAAACTCAAAAAAGCTGCCATAGAGGTATTGAGGGCCATGGTCCATTTATAGTTAGCTAATTAGGATTACAACTCCAATTCTGCACTGGATCTCCATTGTAATCCGTATTTCGTTAATTAGAGTCACAACACCTATTCAACTCTGTTATCTCCATTATGATCCAATCAATTACCTGAAAGTGTGGAACACATGAAAGGTATCACAGTTACTTTACTTGGCCACTACAAATGTTATTCAACCATGTGACTTTGATTGTATATCATCATCACATAAGCTGAAATGTTGAGATATAATTTTGTAGCATAATTTTGGTGGCTGTGCTTAGTGATACATATTTCTTTGTCATGATCTGCTGTATGTTTCATAAATTTTCAAACTGATCTCGCCTACACATAGATTGGCTGGTTTCTGGTAGCGAGTAATTTGCGATGAACAATCATAATTGCTGCTTCTAGCACTCATAACAGTGCTTTCTCCTAATCATGCTGTTAAGGTGCTCTCTAGTGTATGATGTAATATCCGTCTGCATGCTATATTTGTAAGCATTCCCTTGATCAGTACTATTATGGTCAATATAGAGGCCAGGCATAGTTTCTTTATTTCTTAAATTTGCTGCATCACATAATTGATAATGATTGAATTATGATGTAATGCTGCAGAGAAAAAAATGAGCCAGGAGTTGACCACTTCAGTGGGGTTGACCTAGATAAATTATCAAAAATGGGTAATTGTTGCTGCTGCTGTTGTACTTCAAAAGGAGTGGAATTGAACGGTTCACCCTCATTTTATCGTGTAAGTGAGAGATCCCCATTCCAGATGCCATTTGCCTTCTTTTAATTTCTGAATATTCTGATTACAGCGTTCTGGTTCAAAGTCCCTTTGAAGATTGAAATTTGTTGCTAAGAGGAAAATTCTGTTCTATCCCCTTTGTTTCTCTTGTTGTTTTTGCCTAAAACCATAGCTAATCTACTCATCAGAATTTTAGTATGCACCAAAAATTTCGAACAGGGAAGAGCTCTAAATGTGCAAATTCAGGGACTTAGGGTCTGCCAGTCAAAAGAATTGTCTGCCAATCAAAAGAACTAGGACAGTAATACAGTCAGATTTCTGTCCAGGGAATCTACACATTGGGGTAGCTTTACTGTATGTGTTGGTCATGCTTTATTGGTTGATAAAACTGGTTCTGAACCTCCAAGTTGCATGCCATGATGTAATGTAATAACCTTTGGATATATTAAAGTAGACTGTTTTTCAATATATGGTTCCGGTCCTTTTTTTTCCTTCTTATTTTCCCCATCCATTCTATGCTTGCTATGAGCACTTACCAGAAAGTGCCTTCAGTTTTCTACTACAGTTTTCTTCGTAGTATGGTCATTAGTTCATTCTGTTGGCAAAACCTCTAATTTGTTTCTCTTGTTTTTAATATTTTGCCAAAGGGTTAATATGGTTTTTTTTTAACGAAATCCACTATATGGACCCAAATCTATCCAAATGCTTCATTGTCTTAGATATTGGACAGTCTACTGGTCATTGACAGAGAAGCTGGTCTATTATCATAGGGCTGTCAGCAGTCTTTTTAGTCGGAAAAGAGGATTAGGTAAAGAGACCAAAGTTTGCTATTGCATGCTAAATGCTCTCTATAGTTGAAGATTGTTGTCCTTTCCATTTTGATGGGATTAAGTGCTTTACAATTTTTATGTATTTGTGCCGTGCCCGAACCCCAAATGGATTTATATAACTTCAAAATTTTCTTCAGTATCCTACAGTGCCAGAAGAGCGCGAACCTTTGTCATCTCATCATGTCACAGCTGCAGCATTCTCCTCTGCACTTTTGGTTGATACAAATCTGGACACCTCAAGTCCTGACACTTACAGACCACCTCCGATGCCAATGCCTTATGACACATGTGTGGGAAGGCCCAGGACTCCACCAGGTAATCCAGATGGCATCAAGAATGAAGCAGCAGTTCAAGAAGCAAACAGTGAAATTCGTAGCGCACTGAACTCAGCAGACGCTGCTGAAGCTGTAGACAAAGATAAAAAGGGGTCTGAAGGCAATAAAGAGTCTGAAGGCGGCGTGCAAAGAGATATCCAGCTTGATGCAATAAAGGAAGTGGAAGATGAACTTGAGAAGTCTGAGGAACTTAAAAAATCCAATGTACCTGTAATTTTACCACCAGTAGAAGAGTGTCCCATATGTCTTGAAGGTGGGAAATTGCGTTAATCACTGTTGCTCTCAATTCCCCGCTTCTAGCTACTATACAATGATTGAACTCCTTATTGCAGAATATGATGCTGAGAATCCAAAAATGAGCACAAAATGTGAGCATCAGTTTCATCTGTCATGCATTCTTGAATGGATGGAGAGAAGTGATACCTGCCCCGTCTGTGATCAGGTTTGTTTCAAATTGTAAATAGCCTCAACTAGAATATTGACAGATAAAATGAACTACTGCTATAATGGCATCATAATCATTGTCGTCTTCTCTTTGGTTGTAGGAAACGGTTTTTAATCCTGCAATTGATGAATAGCAACGAGAATTCCACCTATAGGTGGTTGGTTCCAGGCGCGACTTTTATTATATGTCAACAAGTGTTGTTCAATACTCTGTGTCCATGGTAGTTTAAGGTTTAGCCATAGTTTCTTCACATGTTTTCTATTTCTGTTTGCTTCAAATAGTTAAGCTTGGATGTGGGAATAATTAGGAGGATAATGATTGAAAAGGTTTTAAAAAAAAAGGAGGAAAAAGAGAAGATTTGTTTCAATGCATCGTTTAGGTTCATTTCCATTGTGAATATCCATTTATATAGGCACTTTTCCATTTGCAAATTTTTTGTTTTGGGGTCATTTGATTGTGAATTGGTAGATCTATTTCATCATTTGTAAATATGCAGGCAATATAGGTACTCGATTTTGTGTACAAGACCACAATTTAGCATTGAAACTTAGTGCAATTTTGCATTTGTTATACATACAAAAGTCTATCATACGTAGCCTTATAGTGTTTATAAAGCATTTTTGGTGGTAGAGGGTGGGTGGTGTTTTTGTCCTTTCATTTCTTGATAATCGAGATTTAGCTTCAATACCCTATATAATAATAGTTTGCTTTATTTTTCTACTCGTTTTCACTTAAATACCAAACTTGATTCACTATGTTCACGTGGGTTGCACATGTTTTTGTGTTGAGGATTTTTTCGAAAGAGCAAACACTTAAAACATAATAAGACAAAAATAGCTATAGTTTGCTAAAATTATGACTTGTAGCTACATATTATAGGAGAGAGGCGAGCGAGATCGAGAGAGAGAGGAGAGGGCAGAGAGTGGAGAGAGGCAAATTGTATACGTATGTATTTGTCAAATTGTATGTGTATATCTACCAAATAATTTTGTTTGTGTAATTAATATACTAATGTATTTGTATATCTGACAAGCGAGATTAGGAGAGGGAGGAGAGAGACGAGCGAGAGAGGATAGAGAGTGGAGAGAGGCGAATTGTATATGTATATTTGTTAAATAATTGCATATATGCAACTGATCGGTAGACATATACATTTGTATATCTGGCAAGAGATTGCAGAGAGAAAGGAGAGAGACGAGAGAGAGGAAGAGAGAAGAGAGAAAATAACAACAAAATCCTAACTATAGCTGAGAGGAGAGAGAAAATAGCAACAAAACCCTAACTATAACTATAAATTGTAATTTATTTCAAACTACAGTGGTATAGTGTAAATATATCTCATATGTTTGCCTAGTTACATAATTTATATTGACCAGACTCGAAGAAAAATAACTCATATTATGATTTGCATTAAATTTTTATAAAGAAGCTAAAATACAAAAAGTATTTAATTTATAAAAGGAATATTATTGCTACAAAAAACTTTAATCATGGTAAACTATAATGTAAACTAATTAGGCAAAAAAAAATCTAATGATGGCTCAACATGTGATTTTGTCGGTTAATTTGTCATTAAGAATAGCTCTAAGTAAATGTCAAAATAGGAAAATTATCTAAATGAATTACCAAATTGAATTGGGATTTATTGTATCAAAGTTTAATTAATGTATTGAAGTGATTTTTTGAATATTCATTACTTAGTATGTAATTTTAATTATTGGTTATCCAAGTCGAACTTTGAAAATATCGCATCGAATATCGAATTTTCACGTCTAATGAATTATTTATCATATATATTAGTAACATTAATGAGCGATTCAAATGTCTTGATTGACCTATACTAATAAATTCATAATATTAGGGCTTGAGGATAAATATTTATCTTTATGTCTGATGAGTCGCGAAAACGCAACTTCGATAACGCTTTTCACTTAGATTTTTCGTGAGTTCTCAAGCAAATTTGTGTGTTTAATATTGCGTTTAGTGTTATTTTTAGGAAATCAGGTTGAGGCATGAATACAGGTAGAATGGAAGCAACAAACGCGAAAAATGACAGTGTCAGCCTCACACGGGCACCTTGACGGGTCGTGTGAGCTTACACGGGTCGTCAGGTGGTTCGTGAAGGTTGGCAGTGAGCTGAAAATGTTGAACCAAGTTGAAAAGAGCCAAGTGTCTCTTCACAGAAGGCTTAACGGTCCGTGTACATCTTCACGGGCCATGTAGCTGACCGTGGAGAGAGGCAGAAAGTCTGACTGCAAGTGAACAAGGCAACGCTTCCACGTGAGATTACACGGTACGTTTCACGGGCCGTGGGACGGTTCAAGGGGCGTCGTCGTAATCGTGAGATGAGGCAGAAAGCGCAGACAGAGAAGGCAAAGGAAATGGGCGCAAGTGAAACCACACGGGACCCTTAACGGGTCGTGTGGCTTCTCACGGGCCGTTTGACCATTCGTGAAGTGAGGCAGAACCTCTGACATGGAGTGCACGGAAACAGTTGCTAAGGAAGGTTACATGGTACCTCTTACGGACTGTGTGACGGTACATGTCCTGTCAACTCATCCGTAGTGTGAGGCAGAAAGTTTGGTTGAAACGGTGCAAGAAATGTGTCTAAGTGAAGTCTCACGGACGGCTGCACGGACCGTTTAGTTGCACACAATTCGTGTAGTTATCGTCGTTCATGCCGATGCCCAGATTTTCTATTTCAATTTGAATTAGTTTTTAGGTCATATATATATTTATTTTAGGTCGTTTTTTAGGGTTGTTGACTGCTGGACGCGAGATACTTGAGAGATTTTCATATTTTCATTGTTTAAGCTATTTTTATCAAGATTTGTGATTTTCCATCCATTCGGTTGTGATTGTAAGCCATAAATTCGTTGCATATTCAATCGTAAGTATTAATCATGATTTATTTATCTCATTGTAATTCAAATTCTTCAATCATGCTAGGCTAAACCCACAACTAGGGTTGTGGAAACCATGATAACCAAATAAGATAGGTAAATTTAGGGCGAAAGTCGAGAATGGTCGTTATATGCATCCTATGATGTCTTCAATTCAATTTAAACCTTAATGAGTCGACGCATTAAGGTAACCCTGTATTCACTACATGCCCGAGAGGGATGGAGTGATTAGGAAAAGACTCCTATGGCAGAATTCGGGGTTGTTAACCTAGTCTAAGTGCTCGAGACCGAGAGGTAAAAGTATCCCGGGGTTTAAAGCAAGGGTAAAATGAGTAAAACGTTCTGAGACTGGGAGGTAAGGAACGATATGCACCTAAGAGGGACTAAAAAGTGAATTAAGTGTTAACTATTTGCTTACTCTGTATATATGATCACTATCGTAAAAGTCCTAAGTTTGAATATCGGAATAGGTGTCATGGGGACCACAAACCTAGTCTAGCAAGACATTGTTGAATCCCAATAGTCATCTTAGAGAGTTAATCAGTAGAATAAGTTTGATAATTAGTTGTTATATATTGTTGCAAAACCCCCATTTTCATTATGCATGTTTATTTTAGAAATAGTAATTACACGTGAAACCAAGTGCTAGTAGCTTTATTTTCACGCATTCTCTGTGGGATTGACCCTAACTCCTGTTGGGTTCTATATTTGGTCAACGACCGCTTTGCACTTCATTTGAGGTGTGAATTTGAGTGTATCAATGTCCAATATTGAATAAAATATGAGCATATCTTGTCAAAATATCTTTCCCTTCAATACATAGTTACAATATTATTGTATCGAAGTTTGATTTACCGGGCTGAACTTTGAAAGTTCGATATTTAATATTGACTTTCAATTATCGATTATTGAATTATCAAAATCAAATTTTGAAAATTCCGAATCGTCCACCCTATTCAGAGTACAAATATAGGATATAGATTAATTTAGACATAATTCCCGAATTAAATCTTGAGAGTTTAAATATCTCCCTTATCTGATTTGTTGTATTTGTCTACAACTAAGTTTCTAATTTAGGATAAATGTTTTCCTTTTTCAACAATAAATTTTATTACAAGATTCTAGTGTGAATAAACTAGATAGATTGTTTTGAAATATATATATATAAAATATACACACATACACATATATATACATACACATACGAAGCACGTGAGCTGCACGTGAATGTTAAATTATGGGGAATATTATTTTATTAAAATAGAAGAAGTACTATGGCTATTTTAAGAAGAAAAATAATTTTTTAAAATAAAATTATAATAAAAATGACAAGTAAAAAAAATAAAAATAAATTTTTGACAGCTAAATTTGAGCGGAGGGAATAATTATTTTTGCTTATAATCATGCTGAATTTATTGATTTTATCTAAAAAATATATAAGAAACTATTTTCTCATTGTCTAAATTATAAGATGAGAGTTATGAGGTTTGACTCTCCTCTTTTAGTCTTATCAAAATTGGCTACAAAATTATCTAGAGATTATAACAATAATAATATTATTATCCCACATTCAATATGAGGTAATAAATAATAATAAGTTTTTGACTTAAAATTTTATCGGTATTATTAATTACGTAGTATTATGATCTATGCGGAATAAATACAATGATAATATATTTAGTGTAGTTCTGATGAGATTTGAAGAGGGTGAAGTGTATATAGTCTTTATCACTATTTTGGAGGTAAAGAAGTTGTTTTCGATAGACCTTCAGCTCAAGAAAAATACAGATCAAAGCAGTATAGTAGAAAAAAAAACGAAAATGAAGAAAGTTATGAAAAAATACTACATATAACTTGTCAAATTATCTTAAACAATAGTCATATAAGTTAAAAAATAATGATAAAATTGTAAAAAATGATAAGATAATAGCCAAACTCAAAAGATAAGAAACTACAAGAATAATGCCACGACTAATAGTATGACTGAAAGTATGAAAGAATAAGCAAGACAATGCTCAACCATCCAACTAACCTCTTACCCTAATTCGTGTCCTCGATAACTTCCTATTTAAAGTCATGTCCTCGGTAAGTTGGAGTTGTGTTATGTACTGTCTAATCACTTCTTCCAAGGCTTCTTCGACCTACCTCTGGCTCTCTTGAAACCATCAATAGCCAGCTTTCCACACCTCGGCATTGAGGGTATCTGTACAACTCCTCTACCCATGTCTGGACCATCTCAACCTCATTTCTAGCATCTTGTCTTCTATCAAGGCCATTCCTACCTTGTGTATAATATCTTCATCGCTAATTTTATCTTTCTAGTATGCACACACATCTATTTCAGAATTCTCATCTCAAGTATATCCATGTCCAAACCATCTCAAAAATACCAATGTGTAATTCAATAAAACTCAAAGGATAAAGAATTAACTCAATTAAGGGTTCAAGATAATTAGAGCTCAAATAAATTTATACTCAATAATAGACGAAGTTTAAATATGAGACGCGTAGACTAACTCAATCCTAAACTATGATTAGCCTTACATACCTGAAAGATTGGAATTACAACCACAACTCGAAGATCTCAAAGAACGCTCCTGAAATCCTAGTTTTTCTCCTCTCCAACTTGCTCTCAAAATATTATAAGGGTTAGTGAGAGGAAAAACTCATATGATACTGATAAAGAGCTTATTTTAGTCCCAAAACATCAAGGGTTTGATTGAAAAAGACGAAAACACACTTTATTAAAAATTATCGAAGTGAACCACAAGTGGTCTCTATGGTTTGTAGATGGTTCTACGACCGGTAGAATACAGATTGTGAAAATTGGGAACAAATCAAGGTTGGCTCTATGATCGACTTTTACAGACTCGTCCTGCATATATGTTCGTACAAAAAATATTGAAACTTTATTTTTAGGCTTAAAACTACAAAACTAACTCTACGGGTCATGGAACAAATTAAGGGTCATAAACTTTGTTTCTGGAATTTCCCTAACTTAACTCTAGATTGGACAACGAGACTGATCTACAGTCTGTAGAACATTCTATGGATCGTAAACTTATCCTCGTGGAAAGCACACTCAAAATAGGGATTGCAGGAGTTGATTCCACGAGCCCATCTACACGCCGTAAAAGCTGATCGTGAAATCAAACTTCTGCTGAACAAAAATCTTCTTTCTTTCAGAATTATCTGAGTTAAATTATTTTAGGGGATGTTACACAACACTTCTCTCCATACAATAAAGTCGATCTAATCATCACTCCATAAAATTTATTTTTAAAATTTTAATGGCATCTTCTTATTACACATATCTCCAGATACGAACCTCTATTTCATCCATCTCGAAAGAATAGATTTTCCAGTGGTAAAACTCTTCCCCTTTCTCTTAGAGGATTGGGCTGCTCCAAAGTATTGCCCTTCCAATTGTGTGTTCTCACCCTACATTTATACTATAAACAATAATATCATCATAAATTTAAATATGAAATAAATATAATCTCAAATTTTATATTAGCACCAGAATAACTACCTCTATATGGTATTATTTTCAAAATTGATTAATCCAATGATAACTAACTTTTTTTTCATCATTTTCATTATATAACTTATATTATTCTATTTATTTTCAATGGTATGTAAATGTTAGGGCTCATTAATTAAAATTTAGATAATATGACTACCACTTATTGATATGTCAATTTATTTTAGTTCATTTAAAAAAAATAGTATTTTTTTTATAACTTTTAAATTCAAAATTTTCATGTCACATTTAAGGTCACGAAATTTGCACATCTTGAATTTGGAATTATATGATGCATGAAATTTGCACATCCTGAATTTAAAATTATATGATTTAAAAGTCTTTTTTACCCTTTTAAATATCGTACCAAATCAGAACAAGATAAAACAATCGTAACGGGAAAAACATTTACTACAATACCATTTTCCCACAAAATTAATCTTTTTTATTTTGCTTTAATTTTTTTTCTACATCTGATTGTCCATATTCACTAAATCTAGACATCAAAAAAACCCTATATAAGACACACAAACCTATTATTTTCCTCATTTTTACAAGCAAAGAAAAAGAAAAGAAAAGGCGACTGTCTGCTTGAAGAAAATTCATCAAACACTTGAAAAAGGTACTAATTAATTTCAATAAATTTTTTTCGTGATTCTTTTTATGTACATTCGAATTAGTCATTTTAGTTTGTGGATGATGAAATGGCTAGTTATATGTGTTCTAGCGATAGATTCAAGACGGTTTTATGTGTTTTGCTGTAGATTCAAGACAATTTTATGTGTTCGATGATAGATTCAAAACAATCCTATGTATTTGACGGTAGATTTAAGATGATTTTATGTGTTCGAGGATAGACAATCCTATGTGTTTGATGATAGTCGATATATTTAAGATTATTTTATGTGTTCGAGGGTAGATTCAAAACGATCTAACACGATCGAGGATAGATTCAGAATGATCGTTTAAAATTCTTTTGAGGGATTTTGATTCTCCATAGAAATGATGATTTCCCCCCCTCTTTGTCGATTATTTAATAAACTCTAACTATTAGATTTTATGAAAGTGACAAATTTTTATTAAACTGTCCAAATTTTATCCTCAATCACAACATAACTTCGTTTTATTTAATAAAAGTATTTTTTTAATAATTTTTTAATTCAAAATTTTCATGTGACATTTAAGGTCACGAAATTTGCGCATCTTGAATTTAAAAGTTATATGATTTAAAAGTCTTTTTTTATTATATGATTTAAAAGTCTTTTTTTACACTTTTAAATATCGTACCAAATCAGAACAAGATAATCAAATCGTAACGGGAAAAACATTTACTACAATACCCTTTTCCCACAAAATTAATCTTTTTTATTTTGCTTTAATTTTTTTTCTACATCTGATTGTCCTTATTCACTAAATCTAGACATCAAAAAACCCTATATAAGACACACAAACCTATTATTTTCCTCATTTTAACAAGCAAATTTATCAAACACTTGAAAAAGGTACTAATTAATTTTAATAAAATATTTTTTTTCTTGATTCTTTTTATGTACATTCGAATTAGTCATTTAGTTTGTGAATGAGGAATGGCTAGTTGTATGTGTTCTAGGGATGGATTCAAGACGGTTTTATGTGTTTCGCTATAGATTCAAGACAATTTTATGTGTTCGATGATAGATTCAAAACAATTTTATGTGTTCGATGATAGATTCAAAACAATCCTATGTATTTGACGTAGATTTAAGACGATTTTTTGTGTTCGAGGATAGACGATCCTATGTGTTTGACAATAGTCGATATATTTAAGATTATTTTATGTGTTCGAGGGTAGATTCAAAACGATCTAACACAATCGAGGATAGATTCAGAATGATCGTTTAAAATTCTTTTGAGGGATTTTGATTCTCCATAGAAATGATGATTTTTTTTGCTCTCTGTCGATTATTTGATAAACTCTAACTATTAGATTTTATGAAAGCGATAAATTTTTATTAAACTGTCCAAATTTTATACTCAATCACAACATAACTTCGTTTTATTTAATAAAAGTATTTTTTTAATAATTTTTTAATTCAAAATTTTCATGTGACATTTAAGGTCACGAAATTTGCACATCTTGAATTTAAAATTATATGATGCACAGAATTTGCACATCTTGAATTTAAAATTATGCGATTTAAAAGCCTTTTTTTACCCTTTTAAATGTTGTACCAAATCATAACGGGAAAAACATTTACTACAATATCATTTTTCCACAAAATTTATCCTTTTTATTTTGCTTTAATTTTTTTCTACATCTGATTTGTCTATATTCACTAAATCTAGATATCAAAAAACCCTATATAAGAAAAAAAAACTATTATTTTCTTCATTTTTACAAGCAAAGAAAAAGAAAAGAAAAGGTGGTTGTCTGCTTCAAGAAAATTTATCAACCACTTAAAAAAGGTACTAATTAATTTTAATAAAATATTTTTTTACTTAATTCTTTTTATGTAAATTCGAATTAGTCAATTTAATTCGTGATCGATAACATGGTTATATGTGTTCTAGCAGTAGATTCAAGACGGTTTAATTTTATGTGTTCGAGGATAGATTCAAGACAATTCTATCTGTTTCACTATAAATTCAAGATGATTTTATGTGTTCTAGGATAGATTCAAAACGATCCTATGTGTTTGACTATAGATTTAAGATGATTTTTGTGTTCGTGGGTAAATTCAAAACGACCTTACATGTTCGAAGATAGATTCAGAATGATCGCTTAAATTTTTTTTTGAGGGATTTTGATTGTCATAGAAATAATAATTTTTTTTCCTTTTTATTGATTATTTAATAAACTCTAACTGTTAGATTTTATAAAAGCTATAAATTTTTATTAAACTGTCCAAATTTTATACTCAATAATGAGAAGATGTTTTTCTTCTTCTGATTTTTTTTTAATCCCACGAATAAGAAAAAAACTTTTTTCAAAAAAAAAAAAAAAACCCTAGGATAAAGGAGACAAAAAGGGGAAAAAGAGGGAAAGGATAATTTATTTATTTAGAATGTAATTTATTTTCTAGAAAATAATTATTTTAATTTTCAAATTTTGACCTAATTTTATCGATATTAGTTATGATAAACATAATCACTAATTTTATATTAATAACCTAATACTAATCCTGGTAATTAAACGATCTTGTAAAGTTAATTTGCTATTAAAGAAATTTCTTTTTAGTGTTAATATTATATCTAACTAGTAATTATGTCGAATTTACTTTAAAAATAGTCAAGAGATTAAGATCCAAAATTATAAGACGAGAATTATTAGATTTAACATTTCTCTTGTTAGCTAATTATTATCCCGACTTCAATATAAGATAGCAAATATGAGCAATAGAGATGATGATTGCTCCATTGGTTGAGCACCCTCCGTCTCTCACTTGTGGCAAGGGATTCGATACCATTTTTCGATTCTCAAACCCTATTTTCTTTTTTAAATAATAAATTTGAAATTTTATCAATATTAACTGATACACATAACTAATATATATAGTATATTTTATATCGAGATTATTATCGTAATCCCGATAACCGAATCACCACATACAAAAGTATTTTCCAATTTGATTAATCCAACGGTGGTTAAGACATAAGGGGATGGACCAAACAATTTTTTTTTTCCATCATTAAATAATTTATTTATTTATTCTTCTACAATTTTCTACAATATTTTAAAAAATTTAGGGTTCATTGCTATTAAGATTATCAGTACTACTTCCTTATTATATACTATTTCATTTTCCCAACAAAATTAATCCTCTTTTTCTTTGTTAGTTTTAATTTGTTTTCTCCATGAATGTTTTGTGCAAATTCACAAAAAACCTTAAACATCAAAAACCCCTTTAAACACACCTGTCAACACCATTTTCTTGAGCTGTCAAAATACCAGGTGATTGATTCATGTTCATAATAATCTGAGACTGTGGGGTTCTTGTTTTCCTCATTTTTCACCATTGATGACTGTGGAAGAAAAGGGGGAAAGAAGAAAAAGAACATTAGAAAATGAAAAGGTGGTGGTGGGCTTGATGGAATTTTATAAAACATCAATTGAAGAGGTAATCAATTCTAATAAAAAGAACCCCTTTTTCAGTTTTTGTGTGTAGATGTATATGGAATTAGTCATTTGTTGATTAATGTGTGTTGTTCTTGAAAACCCCAGGAAAAAGGTGTGAGCTTTTTGTGTTAATGGAACTTAGGTTGAATAGATAGTGTCACTGTGTTTCTCCTTTTTTATAGTCATCTCTTGATTAATTGATTGATTCTGCTTGAAAAAAACCAGTAAGATACAATCTTTTGGATTGATGGAAACATGGTGGAGGTTTAGTGATGAATCCCATCTTTTTAAAGGAAGTGGGGGGAATGGTGGTTTTGAGGGCGGTAAGAATAGGATCAAGCACTTGTTTGATCAAGTTCTAGAGGTTTTTCTCAGTGAGATATCTGAGAAAAAAGGTTTGAGGACTCTTCCACTTTTGACTGGTAGTGGGAAACCTCTAGATTTGTTTAAACTCTACTGGACTGTGAGGGAAAAGGGTGGTTATGACCTGGCTTCGCGCAACAAATTGTGGGGTTATGTTGCAGAGAATTGCGGGTTGGATTCTGGGGCTGTTGCCTTTGTGAAGTTGGCTTATGTTAAGTATTTGAGTGAATTTGATCATTGGCTACAACAGCTGCTTAAAGATGGAAACTTGGTGGAAGGAGAGGGTAGTGTTATTCGGAAACTTGATTTGTTGTCGAAGGAGTTGGAGACAATGTTTAGTAATTTGTTTCCTTTGAAAAATGGTTGCAGGGAAGAGCTTTTCTGTAAGGTCAATAGTCCGGTTGATTTTGAAATGTTTATGGCTGAAAGTATTAATGACACTAATGACTACCGAGAGCATAGAAGTTGCACTGCTGCACACAGGAAGCACGACCTCTGCAATGGTCGTGAAAGATTCGTCTCTAAGATTGCCAATGACACCATCTTCTTGGTATCTACTGAGGGGATTGTTGAGGAAATCCTTTATGGACCTCCTGCCAAATCAAGTGGACAAAATGACAATGACGACAAAAAAATTTCCCAGGGTGGTAAAAGTAATTTGACGGCTACTAGAAAGGCGATTAAGGGGGCCGTTGCTAAGAGGACTGGTGTGGTAGAAAAAATGAACCATGAAAAAGAAAACCTTATTGAGGACATAATTGTTTCTCGCAAGAGAAAAAGAGACGCTCCAAGCTTCTCTCAAATGTTGGACTGGATAAAGCATGTGGCAAAACATTCCAATGATCCTAAGATTGGAAAAGTCCCTAACGCTTTGAAGTGGAAAGGCCATACAGGCAAGGAGATCTGGTTCCTGGCCTTGTCGGTTAGAGAAGCGTTGCTAAGGAAAAGCTATGTTGATACAGATGCCGATGAAGCTAACGGTCAGGTATTTATTTACTTCATCCTTATTCAATCTAATTGGTGGCTGTGTTTTTTCACTATTGCTTTATCTTCAATGATTTCTTGTAGCACTGGCTAATTGCTTCTTACATGCTAGGGATCTGTAAATATTATTTTCTCAGAAGTAACTAAATGAGAATCACATCTATGGCTTAATTTACTTGTGGTTGACTAATTCCTTGAATTGGTGTTACATAATATTTTACACATGTTCTTTCCAGACTAGATAGGTGTTGTACCCTTACTAACCATTCACTTGCCACAAATTAGCTAAGTTGCTCAGACTCGGGTGTGGGTGTCCGAAACAGGTGCCGATCCAGTTCCGGGTATGGATATGGATGTGGGGATTCTGCTAAAAGTAATTTAATTTCTAAAAATAGTTATAAAACCTAAATCATGAAAAAGAGCAACAGAGAAATTGCTATATACGAGTTATTCCATTTTCTTCAAGTTCTCCGTAGCTTTTGTTTTGATTACAAAAAAACTGTCTAGACTTTACCCGTAGGTTTTGGTCAAAGTACCCAAAATCAGTTGACCAAAATGGCTACTGATCCCACACCCATCTCCAAATGTGAAGAGTCCGAACAACTTAGCAAATTAGGCCAAAATGGTAAAGGGGTTCATAGTTCATCATTTCTCATAACAAATTTACTGAAAATGATATTTAACTTGACATGCTCCCTTCTTTTAGAATTCCCCCCTCATGTTTCCCGATTCTCTCTCTTCATTTCTAAGAAATAGTTACTCCTTTTTTTCAATTTGCTTCTTTTGTTATTTGGGTTGGAAGGTGCTTTGTTAACAGAGTATTTAGCTTATGTTTTTTGAATCAAATTATTACTTTATCTGGCATTTTTGAACCAATTTTTTTATTTTCATTTTTTTATCAAGTAGTTGCAATTAAATTTCACGTGATTAAATTTAAATATTATTTAATGGATGAAAATGGAAAACTTTCTAATCCCGATCCATGTTGTAAGATAATTTTATATCCATTCAATTTGTTTTCCAAATTAATCCCATGCATACATATAACTCAGAAAAATAATTACTACTATTTTGGCGAACACTTTCAGTTTGTCATGCTCATGTTTGATGTTCGTAAATTGGTGTAATATAGGACCAGCAGTTCATTCACACACAGTTTCTTGCCACAGCTTTAGAGCTAATACAGAAGTTTTATAAACGAAACAATACTTTTTTTGCCTGATAAATCTATAAGAACGGGATATGCATTATAGACGTTAGGTACCCCACATTGGTATTAAAGCTGGACTCATCCTTGTTTTGGTTTACCCATATTATGGCCCTCATGTCATATTGTTCACGCACCATCTAGTCATGGCATGTGGAGGGGTTTTAAGTGTTCCTTGTTGGTTGAAGGAACGGGTGTTGCCTCCCTATACGTTCTTGGGCAATCCTCATTTCATGAGATAGTTTTAGTTTTTGGATTGAGTTGAACCTAAGGTCCATTTTCTCAAGATAGTCACATATCACTGCCTTATTCAGACGATGTTCAACTATTTTCCTGACTGTGTTATGCTTCTTTCTTTTTGAACATATAGTATAAGGCTCTCCACTACGCAGAGTTAAACTTCTGCTACTGCTGATACATACACCACCTAAATATTAATGTGAGCCGAACTGTATGATTTGTTTGGTCACACGGTTTTTCCTGCTTGTCTGAAATTTGATCTTGCACAATGTGTCTTTGTATAACTTCTTATTGAGAGCAATTTGTTGTCCATTTTGTCATGATGTAAACCAACAGAAGAAGCAGAGGATGCATCCATCGATGTATGGAGCAGAAAATCTTAAAAATCAACCTGCAGAAAAATTACGATGCAGCAAAAGGATCCCCACTTTACGAAAACACATTCTTTGTCGAGGTTGCAGCTCGTGTCCAACCTCTCAAAACAAAGTTGAAACTCGTCAGAAGAAAGAAGATGATACTGCGCCAAATCTTCAAAGTGTTGAGGTGTCAGTAACAGAAAACCCTGAAGATTCCGATGATCAGCAAACATACTCTGAAAGTCCCGAGGAACGTGAGAGCCGAGCTGAAGTCCCTGAATGGACTGGTGTGATTTCTGAGAGCGATTCCAAGTGGCTAGGCACACGAATGTGGCCTCCAGAAGTGGGAAAAACAAAATCTTTGGTTGAGTTAGATTCTATTGGAAAGGGAAGACAAAGTTCATGTGCTTGTCTATTTCCACAATCTACTGAATGCAACAGGCTCCATATTGCAGAGAAGAGGTTTAAGTTGAAGCTTGACCTTGGTGCTTTGTTCTTCCAGTGGAGGTTTCACCGCATGGGGGAGGAAGTTTCTTTTTCATGGACAACTAAGGAGGAACAAAGGTTCAAAGCTGCGATAAAGCCAAGTACTCCAAAGAGAAAACAATTGTGGGAAAACCATGAGACCATAATCCCATCCAGGACTCGGGATATGTTGGTTAGCTATTACTTCAATGTATTCGTTATCAAGCGTCGGAGCTATCAAAACCGGGTTACTCCAAAAGAAATCGATAGTGATGATGATGAGCAAGAGTTTGGGCGTGTTGGCGGCAATTTTGGTGACATTGCAGTTCATGTACCATCCTCCAAGCCTTTACTGAAATGCAGCCAGAATAAGGTATGCACTGATCTGGTGTGACATGTCATGAACTTTGCAGCTTCTTGAACGCAGCAGGCAGTTATTACAACTTTGCTTGACAATTTTGAGAGAGTGCAGCTGATGGTAAGTTGGACAATATTGGTGGTGATTTGGTATTGAAGGTCTCATCTGGTTGAACATCAACTGAGATGTTGGAGCAAGGGCAAGTTTTACTTAGTAGACTGAAGTTATGATCTTGGTCTGTAGAGATATTTCTAGACTATTGGCAAGTAGTTCATTATCATAGTTTAAACAAGTTACATACAAGGATTTAAAGTTTTCTTTAATGTTGTTTGAAGTGGAATGTGCTGTCTAGACAAGATCTGTTTTGATCTTTGTAAGCACAGATGATAGGTTAAAATGAAAGAATGCTTCTTGAGACAATTTAGTTGTGTCCTATGCCCCTATATGTTCTTTCCTTTAATATTTTCATCATGGTTTTTGTTCTTGCGGGTTTATCAGAAATAACATCTCTGCCTTTACAAGGGTAGGGATAAGATTTTCGTACGCTCACCTTCTTTATACTCCACTTGTGGAATTACACTGATATGTTATTGATGAAAATGTTGTAAAATTTCCAAGTAAAATCTAGAGAAAATAGAATATACGTAAAAGTTAATTTCTGATAGACCTCTCGACTTCCCTCTTATATATGAAATATGATATAATATTTGACATTTCTTCGTTATTAAGCTAAGTGAAAATTTAAGTAAATTTCAGATGATAGAATAAAACACACGATAAAAATTCATATAATTGAATCTTAGATCGAATAGAGAGGTAGTTATTATTTTACATGACTGATTTTGCATGATGTTAAAATGATATTCGAAATAAGTTTATTAAATATATAAGGAAAAAGTTTAATTCTTTTTCTTTTTTTTAATTTTATCAAACTTGATCAATTTGACTAAACAAATATTATAGGATAACGATATTGATGTTCCACTATAATTCTAGTAATTGTTTTAATTGACCAGCTCAAAACACGAGGATTTTTGTTTTCTTATTAACATGCTTCACACGTGAAGTAAAAGTTAAGGATACGTGTAAAATCAAGAAAGTGATACGTACGCAATCTTATTCCTACCTGATGAAAATAGAGAGGTTGTTTTCGAAATATGTTACGTATAAATATATATACATGACCTATGCATTTTTTACGTATTTTGTAACTAGTTGGCCAAAACATCTAAAACCAACAAAGACAGAGATGAACGAAGAGAGTATTATATTAGACTAGATATAATATGTAAAAAATAAATCTAGTCACCGTCAATGAAAGTAATTAAGTCGGGAGATTAAAAATCTCTCTATCTCTATGAGGTAGACGTGGAGGTAAAGTTTGTATTCCCTCTACTCTTCTCATATTCCACTCGTGAGATTACACAAGGAGAGTATTATATTAGAACTTAATATAATATGTAAAAAATAAATTTAGTCATTATCAATGAAAGCAATTAAGTGGAGAGGTTAAAAACCTCTCTATCTACAAGGTAGAGGGAAAGTGCATACTCTCTACCCTCCTCATACCCCACTTGTGATTATACTGTAGATATCATCGTTGTATCGACAAAAGTAACTAAACTCAACTCCATATCACTACAAAAATAGTTTTTCTTAACGACAAGAGAAACTCGCAGCCGCTACCCTTTGGTGCGCACAAGGTAAACCCCCACTCTTATGTTCGCAAACCACACCTGAGAGGTAACCCGCACTAAGCAAGGTCGGTGCGACGAGCCTGACCCAGAAGGCAAATTCTTTGCTTTCGCTGGCAAAGAGTTTCGAACTTGACACCTCCAATCTCAAACCCAAACCACTAGGCCACCTGAAGGGCGTATCACTACCAAAATGTGATCAAAGTGCAACTTATATTAAAACTGGCAACACCAAAAGCAATGCATTGTTTCACAAACACAAATTTGTCTCAAGTTTGATATAAAACTCGAAGAGACACAAATGAATTATGTGTCTCTACAAACAACATATAAAATTTGAGTTTATATGAATGCTAGAGTTGGTATACCCGCATTACAATTACATCCTCTCGACCATAAAGAATGAGGTAAACTTTATTGCCATGGCTCAATGTACTTCTCCAAGATCACTCGTTATATTGGCGATCATCGCCCAAAACGAAGAAAAGGAGAGGACATTTGATGCAATAATGTACCACCGATATACCTGAAAGAAAGATTCTTTTCCTTGTTCACCAAAATAATGACCTGGTAAATTGGCAAACTCCTCAAGTTTAGATCAATCTGAATATAAGAGTGAACAAATTCTAAAGGAATGAAAACATCCAAGTGATATATTTACCACACCTTAAACAATATAGCAGCATTCATCCAGATGAAAAAAAAAATTCAGATAGATATGTTATTCCTCTTCGGGTTGGAATTCAAGATCTAATTTCCTCTTCAAATGTGATCTGTCAGCGCTGCAGGTGAAAAAAAGTTGAGGAGATTTACAATATTAGCACACCAAAGTAGTAAAAGGTCCATATAAAATGACTAAATAGTAACTTCATGCGTATCAAAGTTCTTGATAATTGTTGGTGGTATCAGTATTAGCATTCATATATACTTGTTGCCTGGCGTAGAATCTCAAGAGCAATCATCTTAGTAATGGCAACACACACCAGATGTTTCCTAAGAAAATAATCCATCAAAATAACATCTGTTTTACTTCTAGATGAACATCCCTCCCCTTATTTTTTCCTGTTATCGCCTGCATATGTGGTTTCAATAACACAAGCCCCATTTTTTGCAAGAAAAAACCTTGTAATGTATACAAACTAAAAACCAAGACGTGCATATGGTATCTTCCTGCACAAGTTGGATATATCAAGAAGTTTGGCTGCAAGGCCAAAACAATACTGCTTCTATTGCCCTTCTGTCTACTGAATTAACAATTTCGCAACGCACTAAAAAAAAAAAGTAAATTTTGAAGTGAAAAAGTTCAAACTCGAACAGCTCACATTAATAAAAATATACATCCCAGACGTATTTCCCTTCATGAATTCTTTCACAAACAGCTGAGAAAATTTGCAATAGTTCCTAGTCAGAATGAACTTAACAGTAAAATAGACAAAAACAGCAATTTGATTAATCAACTATTCTAGTACGTTGCTCCTGTTGACAAGGGAGAATCAATAAAGTTTGATTACTTGAGCACAACCAGTGTGTGAGTTCAAAGGCAATGGATCAGTGTCTTTGGTTACATAACCATGTGGGTAACACCCCTACCCCCACCCCCGGGCACGCACACACACACCAAAATTTTAACCAACAGGATAACAACAATGGTATATCAGCAATCAAGAACAACATATGTAGACATGATTAGTAGAAGCTATTGCAAGGCGTATCAGCTAATACCTGTTAATGGTTGGTCTAGTAGGTGGTTTCATCCCAAAGACTGAGAAATCCAACGACATGGGTACTTGTTCACTCCTCTCACCAGCAGCTTGTCGGATCTCATTTCCGTGGTCATCCATCTTATCTGGATGCACATTTGCCTCAAATCCTTCATGATGAGGCATCACTCTTCTTGACTTTCTTAGTGGAGACAATACTGCAGGACCATCATGTGGATTGAGATCTGACACCTTTGCAGGCTCTCGCTTAGGAGGAGGTCTTGGAAGCAGAGCTGGTTCTGTAGGTAGAGGTCCTGATGAGAAGTACCTAAAGAAAGGAAAAGTTCAGCACCCACATCAACCGCAAGTGGGCAAACTAAACAAGATGAAGAACAAACATACCGATGCTCCAATGCTTGCTGTGCTGAGATCCTAGCTTTTGGATCGTACGTAAACATCTTTGCCAGAAGATCCAGGCAATCATCACTAGCCATTGGAAACAGTGTTTTGAATGGTTGTCCAGGGACATATTGGTACTCAACATAATCCGGCAAGTAGACCATATCATGCCACTGTGAAGGCTTTGGGGTCCCAAAGGCCGCAAAAATCTTCCCTAGCTGATCAATATCACTGTTTCCCTAATAGTCACAGATTTCAAAACAAATTATTGGCTAAAACAACAACAGGCAGATAGGAGTGGTGAACCTAGCATATAAAGTGTAACAGAAGCTCAAACAGTTATTGAAGAACATTATAGAAAAGGACTATCATAGGAACATGGAAGCAAAAAATTGTTCAGTCTAGCTCAATACGTAATTTGCTTTTCACTATGGCTTCATTTTCAACTGCAAATGAAGTTTTCTAGAACAAAAATTGAGAAAAAATTACTTCACAGCCTTTATTCTTTCTACTGAAACTTATCCAAATATAACGGGAACACATAAAGGGGAAGACAACATAACTCATAAAAAATGACAAAGTAACGAAAATTAGAAGGCAAGTTCTTCGAAGAATATTAAGTGGACAGATCATGAACATTTGGATGATATTTCTTCCATTGCAAAACCCACTAATCAAAATAAACAGTAGACCGCGTGTATGCACAAATCACACGTAACCTCAAAAAAAGACACATGCAGTTTCACACCCGAAAAGACCTGACTACCTTATCCTATCAATATATATACTTCAGCTCAAATGCTAAGGACACTTCTTTTTTTGAAAATGGGAAGTGTGAATGACAAGGAAAACTTCCGTCTTCAGAACTGTTTTCAGGAGTGTACAGCATGGCTCCTTCTTGGATCTCCATATAACTCCTATTACTTATCCCTATTTTTGAGATAAGGGTAATTGTATATCCACCAAAAACTCAACATCTAAAGAATGATGAGAGTGATCACTTACAACACAAAAGGGCAAAGGCAAAAACCATAGAAGATAGTCTATGAGACTTGACGATTCCCCTATGGAATCAACAAAAAGTTCTATATCCCCGCCATATCTTGTTTACACCAAAAATAAAAAAGACTAAGGCAGTTCATTTTGATTTTATGAATGTTGCTACTTTTGTCTTTAAAACATCTTGCATTTCTTTCCTTCCATGGGGTCCACCAAAATGCAGGTTGGGATCAGTTCCCACCAGCTTTCCTATAAACCTCTTCTTCCAATCCCTTTACAACCGCTCAGCATCTCCTTAGTGGTCTTTGGCACTACCCAACACACTCCAAGTACACAAGAACACGTTCCATTGATTTGCAGTTGTTTCAGAATGGAGAAATAGATGACTATTAAACTCCACATCTTGAGCACGCATAAAACACCTTGAGCAAATTTGTCTACCTCTTCGTTGTAACACATCATGGGTTAAACAAGCTTTATTGCACACCAGCCAAGCAAAACATGAAACTTCTAAAGGGACTTTCAATCTTCCAAATCAACTTCCAAGGCCAGGTTGTATTATGTGGCTGAATAACAATTCTCTTCTAGCAACAAGACTTATTTGTGTAGCTTCCATACCGTTCTGTCTGGTTCATTAGAGGTACCTGGACAGATATGCAGCACCTGGAGTAAGCGTGCAACTCTGCCAATCTGCCAGTCATTAAGAGCTCTCCTGAAATTGAAATTCCAACCTTGTGGACTCCACCCCTGGGAGACTCTGGCCCTATTCTGCTAAGTATGAACAAATCTGAAATAGAGTTTTTAAGCACTACTCTCATGTCCAGTGTTCACTCCAAAATTCTATTTTCATGCCATTTCCCCTCCTTGAGAGAGATATTGCCATAAAACTGGGGCCATAACCTTCTGATGGTACCTTGCACCCAAAAGCTTTCAAAACTACTTCAATGGTCTAACGGCTTTGAAGGCCATACTTTTCCATAAAGGCATATCTTCAATGCAAAACCTCCACGGCCATTTCTGCCGTAGACAAGTTTTGGAGGCTGAACTTCTTGATTCCTAACCCTTGAATTCTGTTGAGGGTTAAGACATCCCATTTCATCAGATTGTAGCCTTTGTTCTCCTTGTTTCCATTGCATAGGAAGGTTCTCCTGAGTTGATTAATTCTCTTCTCGCAGCTTTTGGGAATGGCGAATAGATTCATCAAAACGGAGGAAAGAGCATCTAACAGATTTAACATGTGTCAGCCTGCCTCCCAAGGATAAGTATTGGCTCTTCCATCTTGCCAGCTTCTGTCACACCTCCCCGACACTTCACTCCATATCTCCAGTCCTTTGTTCGTTGCACCCAAAGGCATTTCTAAGTACTTCGTAGGTAAAATTGCTACTTGGCATCCCAAGTGATAAGCTAGCACCTAGCAGCTCCATGTTGTCTACTTTGTTAACCGGATAAAGGAAGCTCTTTTGCCAGTTTACATGTAGACTAGATATGCCTTCAAAAATGGTAAGAATTGCCCTAATGTGTCTGGTTCATGTCACTTCAGCTTCACACAAAATCATCTGCATATAGTAAATGAGTAACTTCCATCTCATCTTCCATGTTGCCCTCAACCTGAGCCTGAAAGCCTTTTATCTATCCATTGGCATTTGCCCTCCTGATCATGTGGTTAAGGCCTTCCATGGCTAATATAAACAAAAAAGGGGAGAGGAGGTCACCCTGTCTCAACCCTCCTGTTGGAAGAAACCTTCAGTGTTGCCATTTACAATAACAGAGAACTTCACATTGAGTATGCAGAATTTTATCTAGTTGATCCATTTCCTTCCAAAACTCATATCCTTTAGGATTATTAGTAGGAAAGTCCAGTTGACATGGTCATAGACTTTCTCTATGTCAAGCTTGCATAAATTCCTGGAATTTTTTGCTTCACCCTGTAATCCACTAATCATTGGCCCATAGTGTTGCATCCATGATTTGTCTAATCCTTCAGAAAGGCCACTTCTTCTTCATCTACTAATTTCCCCATAACAGTCTTCAGCCTTTCAGTGATGAGTTTGGAGATTATTCTGAAGACACCTCCTACAAAACCAAACTAATGCCTAAAGTCTTTTAGTTCTTCTGCTCCAGCTTTCTTTGGTATTATCTATAAAAGTGACATCAAAGGATTTTTCAAACATTTCATTGTTTCCCAACAGGCTTTGAAAAAGCTCATTGTGAATCCATTAGGGCCAAGTAATTTATCGCGTTCACGCTGCTTGATAATATGCAGCACATTTGTTTCAAAAAGAGTCTTTAGTGAAATAATTACACACATAATTTCTTAAATTAAAAAACATAAATACTTGATTTATTTGATCACTATAAAGAGCCACTCTTGTTCCTCTTGGGAGATGGGCAATCCAGCAGCTCAAAGTGGCTCTCCAATCTTCAGGTTCTGAATAGAGCCTTTTATCGAACTATATCATGCTTCCTTGATCTCTTCAGGTTCCTCAGTTTCCTCCCCTCTAACCAATCTATAATTGTACCTTATGTGTGTTGTTGCCATTCTCTGAAAAAACCTGGTATTGTTGTCATCTTGGTTCAACCACAGTACTCTGAATTTTTGTCTCTATCTTGATTATTCATTATTCATTCTTGGCCAGTTCCTTCAGTTCTAATACTATTGTTGTTCTTATCAACATCTCATCCTTTGATAAGTCTCTACTTTCCTGTGTGATGTCCCATTTCAATCAGAGTCCCACTCCATACTCTACTAACCCACATGATCAAGATCCCCCCACTCCCAACCACGCAAACACACACTCTACTGCCCTCTGCCTCCACATATCCACACTTCATCCATCTACCACACCATAATTGTTTAGCTATATCTCGCACTCCCTTATTCACCTTTGTTTCTTGAAAGCAACATACATAAGTCTTCAACTTATGAAGTAAACTCTTAACCAGGATTCCACTACTTTGCATATCAAGTCCTCTAACATTCTAAGTAACTAAGTTAACTTTCATATTGACTTCAAATTCCTTAATTTATTCTTCACAATTCCTCTTCTTTTTGGAGTTGAAAATGCCCTCTCCTACCCCTTCTTATCTAGCACAGCTTTTTTTGAATTTGTATCTAGCACAGCTTTCCTTTACCAATCTTCATAAGCAATGCAAGTGTTTCCTTTTCAAAAGCCACCCCAAGTGTTGCTTAGTTCTAAGATGTGTGAGTTAACCCAATTTGATGTCTGCCTCAGCTTCTTCCGGGACACTGGGGGGGTTGGATGTTTACCAGCTCCATATCATGAATTTGTTGTCAGAGGCATCATCATCATTTTCCTTTTCTTCTGTGTGCATGTTGTTTTGACCTCGGGGGATCAACCAAAGCCCCTGTTTGTGCCTGGATTATTCACTTCTATCTTATCTGTCCGCATTGTCGAGGTCTTAGAGTTCTCAACTACAGCTTCCCTGCCTCTATAAGCCTTCAGGAATTGAGAGGCGAGTTCTTTGAGTTCATTAAGTCCTCTGACCATACTCACATGCTCCTCATGTGCCACCTATTTTATTTCATTAGGCTTATCTGAACTTGGCACAGGGCTTCTAATATCCAGAACTTTGGGGCCTTTTAAAACTTCAGGAGTTGACTGGCCTAAAAGCAATTTTGAGTTTTTGGGACCCCCACTTTAGCCAGCAACGGCATCAACACATGGCTCTGACCTACCACCTGCGATTCCACGCTTTTATCCTTAGGATATAGCAGCGTATTTGTCGGACAAAACCCTTTGACCCATTGTCTTCTCCGATGGCCATCCTAGCTGGTGATTCAGTCCACAACTATATGGAATACACGATGCTGGCATTGACGATGGTCACCTCCTTTGGGATGTTTCTTCCATCTCCTTGAACTATAATTCTTGCCCATTTGAGGTGATCACGGGTTCCACCATTCTAGTCAGAGTAGCGATTTGTTCCATATCCCATCCCCTGCTATCACCTGTTCAGCTGTAGTTTGTGGCACAAATATAAACAGGAAACTTCCATTCCCCACCTCACAAATATTCAGACCATGAGTTAGCTCCCAAAAACTCTATTTGCCCATCTCCCAACTTTTGACATTGTTGTTGTTTTAGCCCTAACTTCCAAGTTATCCCCCAGCCTCCTTTTCATAACTTTATTTTGAGCATTAGAAGCGTCATTAATGCAAATAACCACCACTCTTCAACACACACATTAATATTGGTCACACATTTACCTCATCTCCTTTGCTGTGTGCTCATTTATGCTCTTGACTACCTCTGCATAAGGAATGTTATTTTCAACAAGCCTGTGATTGACTTCTGTTTCTTCAACCTTTTGGCTAATAATGAATCTCTCCACTTTATCCGCTATACCATTCCATCCTGAATTGGATGTCACTCTGGGATAATAATAATCGACCTCCTTCATCCCCTCACATTAATCAAACTGATGTATCTACCATATTTGTTGAAGTTCCTCGCACAGAAAATCTTTGAGAGAGCCTCTCTTTTCTTCCATCTTTTAACCACATTTCCTTTCATCTTTGAGGCCTCCCACAAGACTAGAATGATCCAGTTCATCAAATTCTTGTTGAAGGATGTTCTAGTGATGGCATTTCTGCTCCTTTCAGTCCTTTCTAACCATTACCCTGACATTCCAGTGATTCACTCAATGTCAAAGGGCTTGAAATCAATTGCAAAGTAAATACAATCTTCCATTTAAGTATAAGGAAGAAGGTTTAAGAAGGAAAAGAAAAGATGGTGATGACTTCTGGGTCGAGCTTATCGCACCGGGCTTGCGTAGGGCGGGTTACCTCTCCTGTGTGGTTTGCGAGCTATTGCTAGGAGCGGAGATTTTACTTTGTGCGCACCCAAAGGGTAGCCGCTTGGGTTTCTTTGTCATCAAAAAAGAAAAAGATGGTGATGGTGATTCCGGTGATCAGAAGGATCGTGGGAGTAGAAAGATTGGGATTACAGGGATTTATGTCATTTCTCGGGACTCGTGTTGAGAAAAAAAGCCCCACTATCTGCCACCTATTCTTTCTCTACCTCCTATTCCTTCTTGGTCCAATAAGATAGACAAGTCTTCAAAACCTAACTTGGAACTATATAATCTCATGCAACATTTGCAAAATTGTAACTGAAGAAGATACATATTTTTTTTCTGGTAAGCAGAAGAAAAGAATAGGTCTACATGTCTTAAAAGTCTAAAAGACGCATTCAAAAAGAGTGTCTCTTCCCTGAAAGTGAAGAAAGTTAATAACAGAGGATATATTATAGAAACAACTAGGACTGCATGGGCTCAGAGGTTAATGTGAAAAACTCTTCCAGGAAAGAGCATCTCCTACATAACACCATACAAAAGATCAAGTATAACCTGGCAGCTTGAGTCGTGGAAACTAGTGATAGCTCCACCCAATCTCACATCAAAGGACAAGGATAACTTGTGAGTAGAATAATCATGACATAGACAGTCACCTGCAAAAATGGTCGCCGCAGGAGGAGCTCAGCAAAGATACATGCAGCAGCCCAAACATCTACGCCAGGTCCATACTGCCTCGCTCCAAACAATAACTCTGGTGCTCTGTACCACCGGGCAAAAACCTAGAAGTATCCAACCAGATTAAAATGTAAATGTTGTTTACACTGTTTACAACAGTAAACGAAGTAGAGAGAGCATTATATGAAAATGGAAAATATGATTTATGAACTTTCCCAAATAAAATATTAAATAAAGAAAGAATAAAGGAACAGGATTCAACAGTTATATCTGCACTATTTTGACAACATCCTGCTCAAATTTGTACGCATACCACAATTCAGCAATTCCTAATTCTTTAAAAACAAGGTCATACCATTAACAATTTGCATGTATTTTCATTGTGGAGTGAAATGTATAGACCAAATAAATAAATACATACAAATATCCACGAACAACAGTTATTAAGATAAGAATTGAAATCGTGTACTGCTCAACACTAGCTCTATAGAAAGATAAGAGTAACTTTGTCAATTTTTATCATCACAACTATAGAAAGGTGCAGCATTGGATCACATTTCTTTTTTTTTTAATTTTGTTGAATTGGACATTTTGATAAAAGAGCAAAAGACCACCCTTATTTGGTAAATTAGACATCCTCTAAAGAAAGTCTAAATTTCAGAAACAGATACCTCCATATTTGATTAGAACACTGGGAAAAACTGATAACTCCACTTCCATAAGAAATAAAAGGTAATTTTATTATGTGGCTCATTCCGGGTCATTAGGTAAGGAGAAATCAAATCAACTAACTCCCCCCTCCCCGAGGAGATGACGGATCATTAATATCCACTAGGAGAACCATAATTTGAAGCCAAAAAGCGGAGGGTGGGGGGGGATTCCAATGGCTTTGGCTACTCTAACCTTCCCGACCACAATATTTTCTTTTTTAGGTATTTCACTGGGAAATAAGACAGAAATAAGAAATTGTATTTTCCTAGGTATCAAAAATATAGTAATAAAATAAAAAAAGAAATAGTGGGTTCCTTCGTTTCTATGGTTACTTCTTAAACGGTGAGGTCTTCTCTATACACTGGAGCCTTTACTTCGGCATTTATGCTCCAAGTGTTGCAAGGTTCACCTTCACATTTGATCATTCAATTAGAATAGCCCAACGTACCTGATGAGTGAATCTTCTATCAGGGCTACCAAATATACGTGCTAATCCAAAGTCAGCAAGCTTAAGCTGCCCATTAGGTCCAATCAGTAAATTGTTTGGTTTCATATCTCTGTCGGGAAGACACGGCATAAATTTAAGGAAACTGAACACAAGTCGGAATCTAGTGAAATCGAGAATATACAAGCACATACCTATGCAAGACCCATTTCTTGTGACAAAAAGCAAGACCTTTCAATGTCATCTGGATGTAAGATTTTATATCCGCAGGTGAGAGGAAGATATTCCTATCACGAATCACAGCCTCAAGATCTGTCTCCATGAACTCAAACACAAGATGCAAGTTTCCTTTGTGCGGGAAGCACTCAATCAATTCAATAATATTAGGATCCTTCAGTTCTTTCAATAATTTGATTTCCCTCAGGGCAGTAAAATTCACCCCATCCTTGTGTTTCCCAAGACGAATTTTCTTGATAGCAACAACCTGGCCACTCTGCAGAAAATGAAATTGAAGCATACATCAGATATATCATTATTTCAATACAAAAGGGAACAAAATGTTTAATCAGTTAATTACTATGCCTCAATCCAAAACCATAACCAGTTGGGATCCATTATATGAGTCCTTTATAACCATTCCACATTATCCAAGCCCATTCACTATAATACTTCTAAATAGCTCGTCTTTCAAGGCAATTAACCACTTTTAATAGGTTCTCAAAATCTCACGCTAATCCATATTGCCAAGAAAATTATGCCTTGTCGAGATTAATGACAAAAAAAGGCAACCCGGTGTACTAAGTTACCTCTATGTGCCAAGTCCGGGGAAAGGCCGGACCAGAAGGGTCTATTGTATGCAGTCTTACCCTGTATTTCTGCAAGAAGCTATTTCCTATTTCACAACTCAAACCAGTGATCTCCGAGCCACGTGACAACAATTTTACCAGTTACCTTCGGAATTAGTAACCAAAGGAATTCAAAAAATCACCAGCATCCATCTAAGAGCTAGCACAAGATCTAGCACTAACATAATATTATTTTTTCCTTTTTTGTGCTCAATTCAAAAGCCTACCTTAACTTACCATTCAACTTTGCACGGCAAAATTAAATGAAACACATTCAGAATACATAGTCATCAATAATAGAACAGTCAGTCAACTATGATTATGCAGAAAGTCAACCTACAACAATCCTCCTCCTTAATGAGGACGGGACTTGGGACATCTTCTTTATCAGGGATCCAAACAAGCTATGTGAAGACTGGAGATAGATAGAAATAAACAAACATGACATTAATTATAGAATCCTAGGATTCTTGAAACCAAAGATGGCAAATGAAAAATGAACACACATACATGAACTCGCACTAATATCATTTTCTTTGTGTTTAATTCATAAATTTACAGAGCTTAATTTTCAACCATTCAACATGAAAAAAATCGAAACTCAAATGGGCTATGTGAAGCTTGAATGCCATGGCATTCATTTATTCCACAAATCCTAGAATAATTGAAACCAAATATGGAAAATGAAAAACACAGACACGCCAACTAGCTAGCACAAACAGCTTTTTCTTTTTGTTTCCAATTCAAAAACTTACAAAATCTATAATCTTCAACCATTTCACATGAAAAAATCAAAATTAAACAATTAAAAAACATGATTTCATTGAATCAACCCAACCACATCATGAATTGAACAAGACCCTAGAATACACGAAACCAAATACTCCAAATGAAAAATGGAGAACCACCCCACAAGTGTATACACAAAGTTACCTCCGTATCAATGGCCTTGTAGATAACACCATTAGTACGTTTGTAGAGAACCTCCTGTTTCAGGTAATGATCTACTACTCTTGTAACCAATAATTTCTACACTTCTGACGTTGTTCCTTCTTCTGAAATTTTTTATGAGTTTTGCATCTGCCTCACTGCTAAACTATTCTACACAGCTAATTGTGCGTGTGTGTGTGTGTGTGTGTATTCAACATACGATGAAGTTGTGAACTTTTTTATCAGATTTGTGAAATTGGTAACTAGGTGCTTGTTTGAGTGTCCCAGTGAAGGAGTATAAAGGGGGGAGGGCAGTAGGAGCATATTGGATTTTTTTTCCCTTTTTTTGAACTTGGTAAGTTAGAAGCGTATTGGATTTCTTTAATCAAGATTTTATCTTTCACTTACTTAAATTCAAAACAAGTGTTAAGTTACATGAAATTTCCATTCACACCTTCTCTCTACACTTCTTTTTCTTTTAAATTACATGAAATACATTCCAGTATTCATGAACATCAACAAAAGAACAGTCAATCAACTATGATTATGCAGAAATTCAACCTACAAAAATCTTCCTCCTTTATGGGGACAGACTGGGAACTTCTTCTTTATCAGGGCTCTGAATGGGCTATACAAAGCTTGGAGATAGATAACAACAAACACGACATTATTATAAATCCTAGAATTATTGGAACCAAATATCGCAAATGAAAAACACAAACACACACGAGCTCGCACAAACACCATTTTCTTTGTGATTCATAAACTTACGCAACTTAATTTTCAACCATTCAACATGACAAAATCAAAATTCAAATGGACTATGTTACTATGTTGAAGCTTGTATAACATTGCATTCATTAGTTATAAAATCCTAGAATTATCCAAACCAAATATCATAAATGAAAACAAAACACGTGTGCACACGAGCTAGCACTAACAGCCTTTTCACTGTATTCAATTCATAAACTTACACAGCTTAATCTTCAACCGTTCAACATGACAAAATCAAAATTCAAATGGACTATGTGAAGCTTGGATAACATGACATTCATCTATTATAGAAATCCAATAATTATCGAAACCAAATATCACAAAATGAAAAAAAGAAAAAGAAAAACAGCACACCCACAAGCTAGCACAAACAGCTTTTCCTTTTTGTTTCCAATTCAAAAACTTAACAAACCGTAATCTAATAGCTTAGTTGGTTGCTTACACGAACTTTCACCTTATTGACGAAGGTTCAATTCCCCCCACCTTGTAATCCCCTACCTATTTTCCCCTTCAAAAATAAATTAAAAACTTAACAAACATTAATCTTCAACCATTCAACATGACAAAATGAAAATGAAAATGCACTATCTAATGCTTGTATACCATGGCATTCATTTATTATGGAAATCCCAGAATCATCAAAACCAAATTTCGCAAGATGAAAAAACACACACACCTTTTTCCTATTTGTTTCCAATTCAAAAACTTAACAAATGAGAAATCTTAATAGCTCAGTTGATTAGCTAAATGATGGCTCAATTCCCCTCCCCATTTCCCCTTACCTAACCAGAAAAAAACTTAATCTTTATCAATTCAACATAACAAGATCAAAATTCAACACAAACCAAACCAAACCAACATCATGAATCATAAACCCTAAAACCCACAAACCCAAATACTCCAAATGAAAAAAAAAAAAAAACAGAAAACCACCCAGAAATGTATACATAAAACTTACCTTCGTATCAATCGCCTTGTAAACAACACCATAAGTACCTTCACCAAGAACTTCTCTTTTCAGATAACGATCCGCTACTTTCCTATTCACAGGCAATAGTTTCTCCACTTCCGACATCTTTTTCTTCTGAATTTTGCATCCGCCGCACTGCTAAACTGTTCTACACAGCTAATCGAGTGTATATATACCCAAACTCACCATTGAATTGGTAAGTTTTTTATGAGATTTCTGAAATTGCTTACAAGGTGTTTGTTCAAATGCCTCAGTGAAAGCGTATTAAGAGGGAAAAGACACAATAGGAGCGTATTGGATTTTCTTTAATGGAGATTTCATTTTTTTCACTTTAATTTAAAACAAGGTGTTTAAGCTAAATAAAATTTCATTTGTCATTTTTGTTTTTATTAAGAATAATATAATGTATGTATATTTGTCTTACATCGGATCATATTAATTTATCGTGATTAAGTTACACACAAAGAAGAGGTTGTAGTAATTACAGTTCAGATAAAATGTGCGGAAAAAAATGTTTGGTGTAGTCTTTGAATAAGTTTAAACATTGAATGTTGGTAGATTTTTACTTTGAATGGCGTTGTAAGTTTCGTCAATGGATTTCTAACGTATATGAAAGAGTGTGATTTGTTCGAGAAAGTTTTACTTTTCTATCTGTTTTTGAGATGTTTGGATTTTGGTTCAAGAATTCGAGAGAAGTATTAGATTTAGGGACTTCCTGATTTAGAAGAAATTCAAAATTATTTATAAACACAGTATTTCTCGTGAATGCTTGAATATAATTTGTACATCAGTGTTTTAAAAGGCGAAAGTGTGAGGCGAGACGTAAGACTTGTAAATATTTAATTTTGTAATATAATAAATCAAAATTATGAAAATATACTAATATCTTAACTATCAAATAATAAAAGAATAATTATTTCTTAAAATTTATGACTATTATACTACGCAACTTACTGTCCTAAAAAAAATCAATAAAAATTGTGAGTATAGCAAAAAATCACTCCATCATCAATAAAAATAAAATTACTTTCAACTAAAGAAATAATAAAATATGATAATTTCCAGAGATATGACAAAAACATGAAGACCAATGATATGTAAAAATGTAAAATTTGATCATACACTTTAAAAAGTAATGTTAAATAATACTCATCTTCACGATGTTTCGAAATAATAAATATGAAATACTATGACTTTATTTGAGTTATTCTCAATCTTCTTATTCATATAGATGAAAAAACTATTAAGTATCATCCATTGTTAAAAAATTATGAGGAACAACAATGTTAATTAAAGAATTTGACACATAATTTGTGTAAGATCTATTATATTAGGTGAGTCCCAAACATTGGGCGTTGAGCGTGTTTAGGACGTTCAATAAACGCTTCAGGCATAAGTCTCACAGAACTAAATCCCAAACATAAGTCTCGGAGTATTTTGCCACTGCCTTTTAAAATACTATTGTACACAATACACGTGCTATTTCATATTTGAGCGCGTGAGATGTTATTTCAACCCATTGTTACTTTAAAACGAATAATATTCTATTTTTACACTTATAATCTACTTTTGTTTCATTTCTAATGCCCCATTCTGATATTCTTCCTCATTGATATCATCCTTTCTTTATAAAAATCATGATAAGCTTTTTCTACGAATAATTCTCTCCTCGATTTAGACTTCTTTCATTTTTATTATCTCTTTTGTTTTTTCCAAAAAATTGAAATAACGCAAAAAATATAGATACATCACGGGAGCAAATTTGAGGAGAAGAAGAATTGGGGCGGGAGGAATTTTTTTTTCACGTTTTAAATGAATAAATATTATTTTATTATTTTTAAAAAGTTCAAATAACATTATCTAATTGTTCATTTAACACGTCAGTCGTGATTGCGGTTCAAACATGAAGTATGTTGCTAGACTGTAATGTCCATAAGACACCTATCTGAGACTAGAGGTACGGGCTACGACTGGGTTAGATGTCATTTGTACCTTCAGGGATTAAAGATTCAAGCTACATCTGCGATTAGAGGCTATTTGCACTTTCAGGGATTAGAGGTCTGAATTTCGTGTTGCCATCCATCAGAGTTCGACAGTGTTTCTGCGAGCCCACTTCTGCTTTATCTTTGTGTGCGGGTATACCTTATAGGTCTTTGTGGGCTCGGTTGGCGTATAAATTTTAGGTTGCTTGCATCTTACACTTGCATACATACCTCTGTTACACCTGTTTGATTTTGTTGTACTGTATTCTAGCTTTTTCGTCTAAATTTACTATTCTTAATCAGTCGGCCTACAATGTCTACTGGTACATTTTATCTAGTACTCATACTACACTCTCCATCTGCTCTGTGATGCAGGTCTGAGCACGAGCAGGCGGCGTAGATCTTTACAGCTAGTAGTAGGCCTTTTCAGAGACTTGGGTGAGCATCGAGCGTTCTTGGATCATTTCGATCTCCATCTGCACTTGTGGTCCGTCTTTTACTTTCTGAGACTAGCCTTTTATTTCTATTTATGTATATATTATTCCTACCCAGTCAGGAGATGTATATTTTATCATAGTAGCTCTGTACATATGACTTCTAGATTCCAGAAGGGATCCTTTTTTGTTGTATATATTATTTGTGGTTGCTGATTTTGTATTATTATTATTGTTAATTTCCTTAAACTATGAATTCTGATCAGTTTTCTACCCTCACATCGGCTTACCTACTAGTGGGATATAGTAGGTGTCATCATGACTCAAGAAATCAATTCAATATTTATATACCCCTAATTTTCTCTTGAAAAATAAGTTTTTTAAAATGTAAAAAATAACTTCTTTAATAAAAGCACAAAAGTAAAGTTCTATAAATGGTATTCTATATTTATTGTAATCTTCGTACCCACCCAACGCTTCCAACACATAGTATTTGGATCGATTACAATAAATACTCTTGAAATAATATTTTTTTTCTTACTTAATAAATACTTAAAAATAAGTAAAAAAATAAAAAATATTTTATATCAATCAATGGTTTGCCACCATCCAACTACAAACAAGAAAAGATTTAGTGGTTCTTCAAGACCAATTACAGAGTCACTTGTAAACTTTCACTCCTCAAACTATCACAAGGTAAAAATGTTATATGAGCCCCGCGATACAGAGAGTTACATACACATCGTGGTGCGCGCAAGTTATTCTAGACACCATTGTTATAATTTGACAAAGAAAAACATGGCATAAGTTCCTGCAATTTGGCTGTCCTTTCAAACACCAGTTATGAGCTTCCCTTGGGAGACAGTGAACCAAACAACAAAAGTCCATCCCCCTCATTGCCGCTCCCAAAAAATGAGGAAGAGACTCCCAGCAATCTGCCCAAGCAAAACTTGGATTACTGCATTCAAGTACCATGAGATACATGCTGGTCTAGAACTTGTAATCTGGATTGTCTCGGAGGCCAAGCTTAGATAGAACGAGGCAGTAAGAGTCCCAATCTGTCCTTCGTAGATACTTCAATAACTTCTTCCTATTTTGAACCATTTGTTGTAGACCCTTACGAGAGTGCTTATCCTAAAAAAAATTGATGATTGAGTGACAATGTATAGAAAATATTATTAAGAAAATGAAAAGAAAGATAACTTACCTTTTTGTGAAGAACAGCAGATAGGTGCTTTATTTTTGTTGTAAGTTGAGCCACTGAAAACAAGAAAAGGCTAACATTAATATACAATGTAAGAAACTATAAACATCATCGGAGAAGCATATATGTAGCTAGAAGGTGTTTTACTTCCATTTGAGTATTACACATCAAACTAAAGCAGCTATCTTACATATGTTTCTTTTTAAAGAAGAAATGACATCTATCAACAGCAAAATAAGGTATTAGAAGCTGGAGGGCAGAGGATCTCACGGAACTTTGGGTTGTCTCTCTGCACATATTGCCATAAAAAGGAATAGATTGCAACAATCTCGCTTAATCCCACTCGGTCATCGAAATGTACCATCAAGGGCTCTTTGGGCTCACATACCGTTTATGCTGGGACTATAATGCATGGATTGTTTATGTGATGAATAAAAGATGAAAGAATTATTATGCAACGATGAATAATGAAAGAAATATTATGCGTAATTAATATTCCCTCTGTCTCAATTTTTTTGTTTGCATTTGACTTGGTATGGACTTTAAGAAGTAAAGAAGACGGTCTTAAACTAAAGATATATAGAATGTACCAACATGTCCTCTATTCTAGGGTCTTAAACATACCACGTCAAAAATTGAAATTAAAGAATTGCCAAAAAAAAAAAAAGGAAAGAGGCATTCCTTTTTAAACAGAATAAAATAAAAGTAGGACAAACAAATTGAAACAAAGGGAGTAATGAATAGAGATTACTATGCATGCATGACTTGCTTACTTTAAAGGCATTCTTATATTTAAGTAGTCGTCCTGTATTATTCACAAATTCTTATCTCACGTTCAGCCCTGCATATAACAATATGTAATGATAACTTTGAACCTGTGATTATACCTCCAAGGCCTTCCACTTGTAGTCAAGCCAAAGAGCTACATGTGTTAGGACAACCTATGATCAAGTGGGAAGCATCAAAGGACTGTTTAGAGATGTCCACATCATACTACACTATGCTTAAGTGGATGGAGTGCAAGAATTAGTGCTTGGAAGTGAAGAAGAAAAAGAACAAGCCGAAACAAACTGTGGACCAAATTGACTCCATAATTCAAACTGTGGAGCTGGGAAGATTTGGAGCTGCTGGTCATCAAGAGGCAAACCGGCTCATGACAGAAATTGTGAAGATGGATATCTTTGGACAATTTTTACTACCTTCAGCCTAAATATATTCTTTTATATTTATGCAACAAGTGGTGTATTGATAAACACAGCATCCAGCAGATGCATAATTACAAAAGTAGGAAGAGTCAGCTCCAAGAATGGACAAAAAAACACTATCAATGAACTAGTGAAGTGAGGAAATCCAAGAAAACATCAGAATCAAAAACAGGTGTAAGATTAACCCAACAAAAAAGTAGAACTAAGCATCTGGCCTTAAGCTTGGAGTTGGCAGTTGAAGTTCCATCAAAGCATCTTTGATTCCTCTCTGTCCATAAGCACCACAAAATAGTTGCTGGAATGATGATGGACTATTTTGAAGATTGATATTAAACTCACGGTGAACACCTTAGTATGGTAGGTTTAATCTGGTCCTGCAAGGTCTAAGGCAGTTTTAATGAGGTCCTGCAAGGTCTTTGGGATTAACACAGTGGGTTTTGAATCCAAGATACTGGATATGGTTCTTCGAATGGAACAGAAAAGACGAGCAGATTCAGACAAAGGGGAAAAAGAAACAGGGAAAACCAAAACAGTCTTTAGAATTGGGAAGACTCAAGTGGAACATGAACTCTAAGGAGGGGGACATGTACTACAAACCCAACTTCAGATGAAGATCAAATCTCTTAAGTTGGAATATACGGGGTCTCAATGAGACAGGAAGGAAACCACAGTGAAATCACTAATTCAAAAATGGAGAACGGACACTGTTTGTCTTCAGGAAACTAAAATTGAAGATGGTCAATTAGCTGGATCAGGCAAATTTGGGTTAATAGGTGGATGGAATGGGCTGAATTACAATCTTCGGGCCGAAGCGGGGGAATTATAGTCATGTGGGATAAAAGACAATGGTCTATCAGGGAGGTCCATAGAGGATGCTATACTATTTCTTGCATTCTAGAAAGCACTCAAGAGGAATTCAGATGGTGCTTCACGGGAGTTTATGGTTCCTCACACCCAATGATGAGAGAGAGTTATTATGGCAAGAATAGGCTGCAGTGAGAGGTTTGTGGGATGAGCAGTGGTTATAGGTGATGATTTAAATGTCTGCAGATTTGAGAGTGAAAGACAATTGCACAAAGAGATCAAAAGCAATGAACACCTTCAACTTCACCCTTGAAGACTTGGGCATCATAGATTTACCTCTACAAGGAACCAAACACACTTAATTCAGAAGTAAGGATTCTCTTCAAGCTTCTAAAATAGACAGAATTGTTATCTCCCCCGAATGGAACGACAACTTTAGAGCTATAAAGCTGTCATCCCTTCCAAGGGTTTTATCATATCATAGACCAATCCTGCTAGAATGTGGAGACTGGGACTCAAACCCTTCTTACTTCAAATTTGAGAATTGTGGCTAAAAGTAGGAGGCTTCCTTGAAAAGATTAAAGATTGGTGGCAAAGCTATTCCATTAGAGGAAGCCCAGACTTCATCCTTGCGCAAAAAATTCAACAGCCTGAAGAAAGACATTACAAGCTGGAACAGAGATAATTTTGGTAAATTGGAAGCTCAAAAAGACAGGTTTCTAGAGGATTTGGCTATTCTGGAGCAATCAGTAAAAGACATACTCATGACACAAAATGAGAAAGAGAGATCACTTCACCTCAAACTTAAACCGCAGGAAATAGCTAAAATTGAGGAGATCTCAGGCAAAAGTCCAGATGTTTGTGGCACAAAGGAGACAAGAATACCACTTCTTTTTTTTCCCAAAAAGTAGCAAACTCTCAGCGAAGGATTAACCACATTGACAGACTACTGATTGGGGAAGAAGTTTGTGAAACAAAAATGACATCAAAGCTGAAATTCTAAGATTTTACAAAACTCTGTACACAGCAGAAGAACAATGAAGGCCTGAAGTAAGATTTGCAAGTCTCAAACGCTTAACACAAGCAGAGAAAGTCTTGCCAGAGAGGAATTTTGAAGAGGAAGAGGTTAAAGCTACTATCTTTTCTTGCCCAGATAAGAGTCCAGGACCAGACGGTTACACATTGGCGTTTTACCATAGTGCTTGGGATTTCATCAAAGCAGATATTATGGGAACTCTCAATCATTTTCATCAGCATGGTTAAATCCAGCAATGCTCTTTCATTGCTCTGATTTCCAAGGAGGGGCTCGGAATCTCAGAGACTTCAAGCCCATTAGTCTCGTTGGTAGTGTCTACAAGATAATGGCTAAAGTCTTAGCTGAAGGACTAAAAGTAGTGATTTGGAAGCTAGAGAACAGAATGCCTTCCTAAGAACAGACAGATTACTGATGCTTCCCTAATTGCTAATGAAATGCTTGACGGAAGAGGAAGACTTAAAAGTGGAATCCCTGGGATTATGTGTAAGCTGGATGTGGAGATGGCATTTGATAAAGCCAACTGGTCTTACTTTCTTTATTGAGTCAAATGGGATTTGGAAGCAGGTGGATCAAAATGTAGTCTCACCACTGTCAAGTATTCTATACTGGTAAATAATTCTCTGCACAAAATGGAATAAGATAAGGGGACCCTCTGTCCCCTTTTCTGTTCTTACTGGCCTTGGAAGGTCTCAGCAAGATGCTGTACAAAGCAATTCTCAGTCACTGGATTGAAGGGTTCAAGGTGGAAAACGGACCAAACCACTCTATTAGTGTCTCTCACCTGCTTTATGCAAATGCCACTTTAATATTCTGCGGGAGGAAAAAAAGATCCAAGTCCAATACCTAAACTCAACTATTATGCCTTTTGAAATCATATCGGGGCTCCATATTAACATGTCGAAGAGTAACATTTATCCAGTAAATGTAGTACCTAATCTGGATGAATTAGCAGATATAATGGCCTGTGAAATAGGTTCTTTTCCAACAATCTATCTAGGTCTGCCTTTGGGAGCACAATAAAAAGCAGCAGAAGTCTGGAGGAGTGATAGAAAAGGTTAGGGGACTGGAAAATGCTAACTTATCCATGGGAGGAAGGTTAACACTCATCAACAGTGTTCTGGAAAGCAAACCTACATATATTATGTCCCTCATACCAATGTCTTCCAAGGAGTTGAGTAAGTTGGACAAGCTGAGAAGATCCTTTCTTTAGAAGGGAATAATGAGGAGCATAAACTACATCTGGTGAAATGGGAAAAAGTGATATTACATAAGGATCAAGGAGGATTAGGCATAAGAGTTTCAAGTAAACATAACAACTAACAAGAGCTTGCTACTGAAATGGTGGTGGAGATTCAGACGAGGAGAATCAACCCTATGGAAGGAGGTGGCTAGTGCCAAACATGAAAGACAAGACAACTGGTGCACCATAGAAGACCAATGATCCACATGGAGCGGGACCTTGGAAACACATTACAACCTGAAAGACGATTCTTTCAAGAGGCTTCAGGATTGGGAATGGCATTACTGTCAAATTTTGGAAAGACAAGTGGTTACTCAATGACCTTGGAAACACATTAACAACCAGAAAAACGAATTCTTTCACGAGGCGTCCTTTAGGATTGGGAAAGGCACCACTGTCAAATTTTGGAAAGACCAGCGGTTACTCAATCTTCCACTGAAAGACTCTCATCCAAGGCTTTTCTTAATAGCTACCCACCCAGATTCAACAGATGCAATCAACAGAGAACACGACATATGGTACTTGTGCTTCAGAAGGAATTTGCAAGATTGAGAATTGGGTGAGCTCTTTGATGTATACAATATGCTGAGAGATTGCTCATTAAATCCGCAAATACCAGACAGTCTAAAATGGAATGATTCAAGCAAAGGAACTTATTCAGTTAAAGAAGGCTAAAAAAGACTAAACAGCCGAACTGTCTTAAGAGACCACTGGCCTTGAAAACTGAATTGAAAGACTAATATCCCTCCAAAAATCATAAGTTTCACCTGGACAACTCTTCTAAATGCTACTCTCACTCTAGACAATCTCAAGAAGGGTTTTCAGATAGCCAATAGATGTGTCATGTGCCATCTTACAGAATAGACAGTGAACTGTTTGTTTTTACATTGCCCTGTGACAGCAGGCATTTGGTCCATGTATTTTGCAGTTTTTAGCATCAGCTGGTCAACACCACTCACCTTAAAAGAAGCAGTTGAAAGTCCAGCTTATGAAAAGTGAATAGATCCATCAAGAAAATCTGGCAAATGGTACCGGCCAGTATATTTTGGTGTATATTGATGGAAAGAAACAGCAAGTGCTATGATGGGATTTCAACTCCTAACTGCTTCTTGAAATCTAAAAGTTTGAAGAATCTTTTTAGTTGGAGCAACCTTTCCCCTGTAAATGATGTCATTCCCTTTTTAGATTTCATTAGCTCCCTATTAATGGCTTAACAACCTTGAGCTTTTGCTTTAGTTTTTAACTCCCAGATCCTAACTGTTTTTTGTTGTCCTAGAGTTATCACCTAGATTTCTCTGTAACTTCTTGCATCTTCTTGATGTTTTTAAAACAACCTCTTAGCTCATCAAAAAATAGGTGCATACATGATCCAGTCTAAACTCTTGAGGTTTGTACTCTGCGAAGTTAAAAACTAGAAACTAAAGGTAGTAAAAACAAAATTAGCAACCTTAAACAACATGACATCATAAATCTAGATCACTAACCTTGAACACGAGCAGATCCACAATCCGACTCTGACATTTTAAATTCATCTCTCACTTTTTGTAGCTCCAGTTTCATTTTTTCCCCAGATGACATGTTATCTGGGTGAAAAAACTGTTCAAAATTGTTGATAAGTTATTACATTCACTTAAACGAGTGACATCCGCATTGACAATAGAAATCAGATCACTGAAGCACTTGCTGTGCTAAACGAAGTAACAAACAGAAAGAAACAATAAGAGGACAAGAAATCAAGGATGAGTTTCTGTAAATTATGGCTGCAAATCAAGACCACCATCAAGGCATCAACCATGCCTAGCCTTTTCCTTCTATAATTTGTGTGTATTATATACACATATATAAATGATCAAATTGATATGCAATACGACAAAAAGCAATTTAGTCTAACTAACATACATTTTCACATCAAGCCATTATTTTTTATTGAAGTGGTAAAGCAAAAACATAACTCGTGTGACTGCCTTCACCTTTTATGTAATGCAGTTCAAGTGTTGCTTTTATGTTTTTAAGCCAAATGCATTCACCTTCTACTAAAAATAGGAAAAACGATGCTTGCTGTTCAGAGAATTGTTTAAGCAAAAGACCATTATGATTTCTGAAATGAATGCTTCATAGGTGACTCCGTATTCAAAACTAAACACTTGAAACAATTCAGTGAAGGCTGGAACCAAAAGGGCTTATCTGAAGGAGACATTTGAGATGAACAGTAGAATTAGAAGTAGAATGCTATTTTTCTGATCACTGAGAAATCCATTTGAGGCAAACCCTACCAAAGCCTTCAAAACTAGGGGATAATCGGCCCGTCGCTCTAACTTCTCCAGTTGAATACCAGGCTAAATTATGGTGCAGGGCTCGAACATGTGGCCTAAGTGGTAACTCACAGGTCCCTCAACCTTCGTTACTTGGACTAGCCCCAGGGAAGAATTAGAAGTAGCAGAATCATTGACAGAAAGATATTTGAGAACAAAATGCAACTTGCCTTTTCAACCAAGTGTTCCTTTGGTGGATGCGACATAAAGCTTGGAGTACCACCCAGCTGCCCCAAAACATCAAATCTCTGAACTGTAAAAAGTAACTGTAATCAAAATACGATACATCACAAGAGATATTTTCACTATCTCAAAAAAGAAAAAACATTTTCTGCTTGTAAGGAAGGTTAATCTAGGTGCAGTATCAAAGAACAGAAGTATTGATATTAGCCCTCTATGAACACTGCACTTTTAGCTAATATATAAGAAATCCAAGTGTGTTACTAGCAAAATGACCACTGGCCCACTAATCAAACATACAAAGATTGCAAAAATAATACAAAAACAAATCTATTGATACTAGTGTGAAGGCTTTGCACATTTTCCACAATAATGTTACATTTTATGAGGAAGATTTGCAAGAAACTCTTCTACCCACCTTTAGAGGCGCTCTTATGAGACTGGGTTCTTAGAGAAGAATCATCAGAAAAAATATATACTCACAAGATATGCATCAGAATCAATGAATCAATCAGTAGCCACTTCGTTCTCAATTAGTTCCAAATACTATCACCACAATAGCTACACTTACATATAGTCGTTTAGTTATAATAGTGGTTGTGCGGCCAACTTTTGTGCACCTCAATTATTCCACGATGTATCCTACTAAATCCTACCAGCATAGACACTGAATAGCTCATCCACCCAAATGCTTAGGAATATGGAAGAAATCACCTAGCTTTTTTTTTGCTATTTTTTTTTTGAACCATGTCTTCCATGATTCTCATTTCATTGATCGACCCCTAGGCCACACCCCTAGTGCAGCTACACTTGCTTAAAGTTCCATGTGTGTGTGTGTTGTGTGGTGCTATTTACCAACGCATGAGCTTTAGGCTTAAAGTTCCTATGGCTGCTTGTTTACAGTTGACCACACTGCATATTAATATAACACTAACTAGATCACTCACAGCATAACATCGACATACATAGTTCTACATCAATTATTCATATAATCCAATATATAAATAAAGACCGAAATTGCACCGAAAAATTTAAAAACAAAAATGCAAACTCACTCATTGTCTTCTTAGGCTTTCCTTCACCTCCCTTAGTCAATATGTAAAGAGACTCTTTAATATCCTTATAGATACCACCTGCCATGGATTTGCTGTCATTCTCATCAGCCTTCCTCACCTTCACCAATCTGTCGTTCAACTCATGAAACGAAAACCAACCCTTCTCCTCCTTTTTTATTGGCCTCAACATTTTCAACTTCTCCCCTAATTCAACATGGCTATAATTCCTAAGAAACTCCATCTTCATCCTTTCATTATCACCCTCTTTATCCCTCATAATCATATCCTTCCCAAAAATAGATGCAGGCAGATTTCCACTTCCACCTATCACCATTCCCGACCCTTTCACATCTTTATCAATATTGGGCCTCAACTTAAAACTATCCTGATACCGCGAAAGTGATAACGGATCAAACAATTTCCCTCTATTCTCATTCTGGCTGTTGTTATTACCCAGGTTTGCACGAAGCGCATTGAAGTTAAGTTTTCCAGCTGGGGTTGGTCTTGGATTCGCCTCAGACCTGATATTATTGAATTTTTTTTTAAATATTTCTTGAAATGACGGCGTTGCTGGCGATGGTGATGGTACTGAACCAGTACGGATGCGGAACTCTGCAAGGGATTTTCTGGCTTCAGCAAAATCGTAAGTTTCTGAAGATGGTTTCTGGTGATTATTGGCAATAGATGAAAAAGAGAATGGTTTAGGTGTAGGTGTTTGTTGGGATTCTGATGGCGGGGTATTACGGGTTTCGGATTGTTCGGGATTGGAATTTGATGTAGAAGAAGAGAAAAACTTTAGTTCAGAGTAAGGTTTGAGTTTTGGGCGGAGTTGAAGGAGTTTTCTGGTCGCCATTGTTGAGCTCTGGAGGTTTAGGGTTTTGTTTCGTTACTGGTTAGCGAAGGATGTAGCTGACGAGGAAGACTACTTAATTTTATTTGGGTTAAATAAAATAATAAAATATTTCGAGATATACATTTTAATTAGGAAGACAACCATGCCTTCTCCATTTATTTTACTACTTTACTTTAGACTTTATATTTTTTTCGGGGTCACTTACATTTTTAATGTTTTGATTATCATATTATTTCATTTTCATTATTATTTTTCTTCTGTATGTTCGTATATTGTTCTTCATTTCATATTATTTCGTTATTGTTACTGCTTTCATTTTTAAAATCTATTTAAGTTGAACTATCAGAAATGATTTGAGATAAGAGTAAAGTCCGAATACACGTTCTATTTTCCCCCTATCCCGCTTGCCTGATCGCACTCTACCCTCCATTTTGCTTGTATTTTTATTTTTATGTACTTATTTTAGTGTTTTTTTTCAGTTATCACTTGCATTTTTGGTGTTTTGATTATCATATTATTTTGTTGTCATTATTGCTCTTTCTTCTGTATATTGTATATTATATTATTTTCTATTTTGCTTTATTTCATTGTTGACACTATTTTTATTTCTGAGTTTTATTTAAGTCGAGTGTCTATAGAAAGCAATTTTTGAGATAAAAGTAAGGTCTGTATATGTTTTATCTCCTCAGACTCTGTGATATTTGTTAGATTACACCAACATATTATTATTGATATTTCTGACTTTTTCCTCGTTTTATCATTATTCATTTGAACTTCTTTTGCTATACACCCACCTACCACCCTCATTATTATAGTCATCCAATTTCACTCTAGGTATAATAGTTAGAAAGTTGTCGTTGAAGAATTAATTTTGTCACGCTCCGAATCTATACATTAGACATGATTGACACTTGAAAACCATCTTTGGCCACAAGCGAATCACTTACTCAGCGAAAAACTCAAGCAATACGAGTATGCTAGAATTAAACAAAATTGCTATATCAACGTCTGAAATTGTAATAAAACAAACCAACGGAGAAGTTAACAATCTAAAAGAGATACTGAAATAATGTCTACTGGTCTATGAATACTCTACAAGTTAAGACTAAAGAGTGGGTATCGCGACAGGCCACGACTACCTCAAACTAAAAGAAAATAACTGAAAGGAATAACATCAAGGAGCCTCTGACTGCAAAGAAGTCTAACCACTGGTTAAGTAGAAATGTTGGATCGCTTGATGATACATCTACTGAGGAGCTCTGTCACCCGTGTCTGCATCGTAAAATGATGCAGGTCCAAAGGACGTCAGTACGTGGAATGTACGAGTATGTAAAATAGTCAAAATAGGAAAACTCATAATACAACACTCAAATCATAGGTTCAATGTAGAAAATAATTTAGTGACACAAGTATTGCATTATAACAAGATATTTGATTTAATGCATAAATAAATGCAACGTTGTTTGTATCTGAAAATAATATATATTGTAACTTTGAGAGTTTCTCTAACCAATAACCATCACTATGAACATCATAATGATACAACGCCTTGCCCATGTTGTCAGAGTCATCCAATACCTTGTCAAGGTAAGGGACAAAGTTGAACTTATGGATCCATCTAAACTGGTCATCTCAATGGCATATGAGGAGTCGTACAATATTGGTATGGTCCTATCCTACGTTGGCTACGTAGTTTATAAGTTTGAGTTATTATTACTCTTACTCATATCGATGCTCAATACTACTCTCAAAATATTATTTATACTCTCATAACTGTATAGGTATCCCACTTTAGGGGGGAAATGAAAATATGATACTTAGAGCCTTGGCTCAACATATTTTTTTTGAACTGACTTTTCTTTCTTAAAACTGATAACACTTTTTTCATAATTGATAATGTTTTCTTTAAAAAGAAACTAGTCATGTTCTTTACTGATAAAATAATGCATTAGAAACTATCAAGTTTTTCTCAAACTCGATAATTTATACATAATGAGTAGTAATGCAAAATCTTTAATTGACTGAACTGCTCTTTTCAAAAATAGATATGTTATGCTCAAAAGCAAGTATAGTAAATAGATTTTTTGCACAACTCAGACTAAGATATGTCTTGAAACTAATTCATACTTTGGACTGGACATTTTTTCAAGAATTCTTTAGAGTCATAAATACATGAACATATTAGTCTTGATATTCAAAGCTTAACTTGATAATAGAGTAATTTATTGTAATAATTCACTTTAAGGAGATAACATAGGCATATAACTCAAGGAGTTTACTCAACAATGAAGTTCTCAGCATAATAATGATGGAATAATAAGATTTTCATGAGAAGATTCTAGAGTTTCTCCATAAGAACATAGTAATGAAAATGACTTGACTAGAAATCTTGATAAGAATTATAGATTTGGCATGAAGATAGGATTTTAGGTGGCCTTACATACTTGATCACGAATTTTCTTAAAGAATTTGGGAGGTTTCTAAAGTCCTAGCTCTTCCCTTTTCTCCCTATTAGCTTTTCTTCGAATAATGTACGTGAAAAGTGAAGTAGAATGAGCATAGGTTACAAATTTTAGGGTATAAACGACCTCAAAACGAGGAGTTTTTAGTCCAGGATGGGTGAGAAATGACTAGAATGTCCTTACTTTTAAAACTAAATGTAGCAATTCCACAATACGGACCTATTCCATTTCAGTTCATTTTTTGACTAAAAAATTAAAACGTGTTCAAAAATTATTTTTCTATAAAATAACATTTAAATCACATTTGTTTAATGCGTTTTATGTGTATTTTATGGAAATCACACTTGTCCAGCGCGTTTTATGAATAAAACTCAAAAATAAACTATGGTGGAGCAGGTACCCTTATGATTTTGCAATTTTGCTCCAAAAAATTATCTTTTGATCTGGTTAGCCTAAAATTCAACCGAGAACACTTTTCCACATAAATTTTTATCCTGATCGATATTTCGGCCTCACATTTTCCAAAAAGATTTGGGATAATGTGTTATCCGAACAATCTTTTATCTAGAGATATTTTGGTAATTTGTAGGGTGTAACAATTTTTGAGTCGTAGAATCAACTCTTGATATTTATGTTAGGATAAGCTTTATTGGGATGTGATCCTATAGACTTTGTTTGAACATGAAATATTTGTGCACCAATCTAAAAAATTTGGACGAGTCAAAATTTCAAAGATCAGTTACATAAAAGGCTCACACCTTTGTCTGTCTCAGAAGTTCTAAAAGAAGGCGTGTAACAAATACAAAATTTATATCAATTTTAGTTTCATTAGCAATCATAATTGCCTGATTTTGACAAAGAAACATGTATTACATTCTTAAGCAATAAACAATGGAAAGAAAAAAAAAGGTAAGTAATAAACTAGTTTGTTTTAATTTATCTATATCATATTAAAAGTATGAAGGCCCTTCGAAATGTTGTTTGAACTTTTTGCCCTTCATTAAAATATTCTTCTTTAGACAAAATCGTCTTTTCACTATTTTTCTTAATTTATTATTTAATCTTTTATTTATTTAGTTTCAAGATTCACTTTTGGATTAGAATTTCTTTATATTTAGAATTCACTTTTGATTTGAGACTATTCTGTCTAAATAATTAACTAAAATTTTGACTATCAAATATTTTGTTAATAAAAGTATATAATATAATAAATTTAAAAACAAAAAAAATCAGTAAAATTATGTTGGAAACATTAAACTACTCCTTTTATATTTAGAAATCTTTTATTACATTAAATTTTAACCAGTTAGTTATTCAACTCAAAATTATTACTTGATGTATTAAAAAACTAATTAAAACATCTATATTATAAGCAATTGAATTGATTTTCTCATCTTCGTTTTTTCACAATAGAACTAAACTATTGCATCAGCCTAATAGTATTTATTTAATTTTATTTACACAAATATTATATTTATTTTATGAAAAGTACAATTTATATATAATTTTAAATTGACGTTTCACACACGTGCAAAACACGTACATTGAACTAGTTTTTACAAAAATTCAAAACAAATTTTAAGAAAATAAACCAGTTACATAAAAGGCTCACACCTTTGTTTGACATCGGAAGTTCCAAAAGAAAGCGTGTAACAAATACAAAATTTATACCAATTTTTATTTCATTAGCAAACGTAATTATTTGATTTTGACAAAGAAACGTGTATTACGTTCTTAAGCAATAAACAGTGGGAAAAAAAACAAGTAATAAACCAATATATTTTAATTTATTGTTACAAAAAACCAAAATAATTTGTCATGATACCAATTTTCTAATTAATTACATAGCATTAAAAAGAGGGTGGGGGTTGGGGTGAGTGATGCACGTGATTTCCAAAGAGGTTCTAAAAAATTGTGCGTAACAGATATGAAGTTTATATCAATTTTTGTTTCATTAGCAACTGTAATTGTCCGTTTTGATAAGAAACGTGTATTACCTTCTTAAGCAATAAACGGTGAAAAAAAACAAACAAGTAATAAATCAATTATTTTAATTTATTTAAAAAAATAAAACAAATTTTAAGAAAATAGATCTGTGATAATTCAATGTTTTCCAAATTATAATGTGGCAAATCTTCTGTCTTTATGATGATTTTTCAAGAATTACATTAATGTTTTAATTCCTTTACTTCTTCTAGCATATATATAATACAAATGAAAATTAATTATTGATAATTTTTTAATTAACTAATTTCTCTGCACGTGCATCGCACGTCTTTATTGAGTTTGTAATATATAATTACATAGTGTTATGAAGGGGGTTGGGGGATGGGGTGACTGATAAATGTGATTTCCAAAGAGAAAAAAATGGACTGGCCCAACCATTGGAAGCCAAAATGTTTTAAATGAGACTTCACACTCAACTACTCAAACTTCTCTATAAATATGTTTGTATTCCTCTTCCTTTTCTCATTCTCACATTCCTTTTCCCTTCTTTATATATCTATAGCAACAAGTTTTGCTCATCATATATAATTTTATATTTTTTCTTTTATGTATACAAAGTTTTAGATGATAAAAGGTCATCTAGAATTGTTAGTATACATTGTTTTTTTTCTTTTTTTTTTGCATATTAATGGGTCTAACGATTTAATGTGTTTTACCATTTTTCTCATTTAAATGAGATTGATATATTTCTCTTTATTTTTGAGAAAGATGTAAGGTTTATGTACACATTAATTGCACGAAGATACTGTTGTTGTTGTTGTGAATCATATAACTAGTTAAAACTTACTTGAGAGAGATTAGAATTTTAAAGTTAGAGCTCTTCTGAAGTCCAAAAGAGGATCTAAGAGGGAAAATTGAGTTGTTGATCTATGGATCCCTCAATCTTATCTATTCTAATTAATTTTAGATAGGTTTGTGATTTGCATATATCAGGAGCTGCATTTACCTTTCTAAGATCTTTATTTGGCTTGAAGGGAGTGTTGACACCCAATTTTGACCATCCACGACATAAATTAGCTATCGAGCTTCTTCGAATTTTTAACAATTCAAAAT